>CALNHX010005919.1:0-98719 GCA_940337035.1 Agriotes lineatus | reverse complement strand
GTAGTATGTTAAGTCCGACGTTGTTTAATTTTAGTAATAGATGATTATTGCGTGAGATATTACAGATTGTAGGTGGAAAAGTTAAGTGAAATGGTTAATGCAAATCATATAGTGCAGATTAATAGTAAATTAGAAGACTTGTAAAAAATCTAGAAGGTAGTATGTTAAGTCCGACGTTGTTTAATTTTAGTAATAGATGATTATTGCGTGAGATATTACAGATTGTAGGTGGAAAAGTTAAGTGAAATGGTTAATGCAAATCATATAGTGCAGATTAATGGTAAATTAGAAGACTTGTAAAAAATCTAGAAGGTAGTATGTTAAGTCCGACGTTGTTTAATATAGTACAAGCTGAATATTACGTGGGATATTACAGATTGTAAGTGGGAAATTTAAGTGAAATGGTTAATGCAAATCATATAGTGCAGCTTAATGGTAAATTAGAAAACTTGTAAAAAATCTAGAAGGTAGTATGTTAAGTCCGACGTTGTTTAATTTTAGTAATAGATGATTATTGCGTGAGATATTACAGATTGTAGGTGGAAAAGTTAAGTGAAATGGTTAATGCAAATCATATAGTGCAGATTAATAGTAAATTAGAAGACTTGTAAAAAATCTAGAAGGTAGTATGTTAAGTCCGACGTTGTTTAATTTTAGTAATAGATGATTATTGCGTGAGATATTACAGATTGTAGGTGGAAAAGTTAAGTGAAATGGTTAATGCAAATCATATAGTGCAGCTAAATGGTAAATTAGAAAACTTGTAAAAAATCTAGAAGGTAGTATGTTAAGTCCGACGTTGTTTAATTTTAGTAATAGATGATTATTGCGTGAGATATTACAGATTGTAGGTGGAAAAGTTAAGTGAAATGGTTAATGCAAATCATATAGTGCAGATTAATAGTAAATTAGAAGACTTGTAAAAAATCTAGAAGGTAGTATGTTAAGTCCCACGTTGTTTAATTTAGTAGAAGATGATTATTGCGTGAAATATTACATATTTTAAGTGGTAAATTTAAGTGATATAGTTAAAGCAGATGATATAGTTCTAATTAATGGTAAATTAGAAGACTTGCACAAAATCTAGACTGTAGTAAGTTAAGCCCGACATTATTTAATATAGTAAAAGATAAATATTACGTGGGATATTACAGATTGTAAGTGGTAAATTTACGAGAAATTGTTAATGTAGATCATATAGCGCAGATTAATGGTAAATTCGAAGACTTATAAAGAATCTACAAGTTAGCGAGGTAAGCCCGACTTTGTTTAATTTAGTAATGGTTGAATAAATCGTTACGTAGGTATTATAGATTTCATGAGCTAAATTTAAGTGAATTTGATTAAGCAAATGATATAGTAGTAAATACGAAGGCTTGTAAATGAATTTCAAGATAGTGTACTCAGTCCGACATTGCTTGACTGAGTAAAAGATTAATACAACGTGGGATATTACAGATTGTAGGGGCTAAATTTAATTAATTCAGACAGATGATACAGTACTGACTCATGGTAAATAGAAAGACCTGGTAATACACAACAAGGTAGTTGGTTAAGTCCGACATTGTTTAATTTAGTAATAAGTTAATACAACTTGGTATAGTACGATAGCAGGGGGTAAATTTAAGTCAAATCGTTAATGCAGTTACATAATTGCGGGCTAATGATGCAGATGGGTCCGCGTAGAAACTAAGCTGATTAACAGATTAATAGCAAAGTTAGGAAGCAAAAGAATAATAATAAAAGCTGAATAGCCCATTTACTGTGAGCTGAAGGAAAAAACTGAGTAAGCCATATGGTTTAAGTACTTCTGAAAGGAGATACTCATATACAGCTAATGAGTATGTCCAATGGCAAATAATTGAAGCATCAAGTATAGTTCTACCTTAGAAACCTAACTTAGAAAAATAGGTACTTGAGCATCGAAAGCAAGATAGAAAACAGAAAGCTGGATATTCTACAGAACCACCATCGGCAACTTAAAGTTACAAAGATATTTCAGGAGTGAAACCGACTAATATGAGAAGAACACAAAGAAGAATTATATCAAAATTAACACTAAAATAACTTACTTACCTAAATCGCCCAATGCAACTAGGCACAGCAGCACCACACACTTCAGCATTTTTATGAGTAGTTGCAAAATCTAATAAATAGCAAACTTATATACCTTAAAAGGGTTACGATTCTCCAATGAACAAACTGTTATTCACAACCATGAGATTGCCACTTAAACTTTGAATACCTTGTCTCCTTCTACCCAAACGGGCACTTGTGAAAAAACGCCTCGTAACTATAGTTTCGTGTGAAAGAAGTAAGTCACAACTTACATGTCTTAATCTCTGCTATCTAAGATCGTTCTAATAATGTAATTGATATGATTATTGTTAACCACAACTCTGTAATCTCGACCAATTTTGAAGATTTTAAGATCAGATAGTGGATTTGTGATAACCAATTTAAGAAAGGCACTTATACTTCATTTCCATTCGTTCCTGCTGCTGAATTCACTTTAAATTTGTCATCATTATTATATTTATGGAAGTAAAGTAATGCCACTGATTACAATTGGAAATGTCTGTGAAGGAGAGTAACAATACCACACTTGAAACAACATGTAAAATCAATAAGATGTGCTTATTTACGTAAGACCAGTTTTAAGATAAGTACACTCTATATATTGGTATAAATAGTAACACACCACTTAAACCAATCGCAGAGATTCAACTTAAGTAATTGTTCACTTGTGCAATCATAACGTTTCAGAGACTGAAATTATTTTTAATAACTTTTCTCTCATCACACAGTAACACGATAACGGTAGAAAATTTTAAAAATACTTACGGTCCTTAAGCAGCTACTAAAAACAGAACACGACTGCAATACAAAACCATTACACAATACTAAGTGCTACTATTAAAGCAGAAGATAATACAATGTTTGCTCTTGTTCATTAAAATTGATAGAAAGTACTATAAACATCTGTAACGGATTATATTTAAGCTATTTAAGCGAAAATAATTATTCGGGTATTTCTAAATTTCAAACCTCAACTAATAATTGTGGTTGTGAATTCATTAAGTTACAAATATTATCCTTACTTCACAGGTAGTAAGATTTATAGTTATGTATTTAATAGTTTTCTATTACATCTCTGCCAACGAAATATTTCTAACGCATGCAATAGAGGCAGCGTGGCCGAGCGGTCTAAGGCGCTGGTTTTAGGCACCAGTCCGAAAGGGCGTGGGTTCGAATCCCACCGCTGTCAAGTTTTTTTAAATATATATAAGTTCGAATGGTAATTTGAAAACTAGTCCAAAGCAAATTTTGCGGCTAGGATATTTTTTTAGTATTATAGTATCATAGCTACGACAAAAATTTCTATTTTGCTTTATTGCGGTTTATAATTTAAGAATAGCTTGCAAGATATTGCAAAATAATTCATGCGGAGCAACAGAAATAAATTATTATTGAGAAATTGAAAGAAGTGTTACTAACTATGATGCATAATGTTAAAAGTTCCATAATGGTGTCAATGTTTACTGTTTTTTATGTTTCCAACGCGTTATCATTTTATAATCTTGGTTTTACGGTATTTAGTATGTTGTCTACTGAAACATTGACGAAGAGACTGAATACATCAAAAGTAACCATTAAGTGTTTGCTGTGTAAGTTTTCAAGAAAACGTGCTATACTTGTATGTAAATATTTAGCTAAACTGTAACACTATGAACCTATTGGTCTATTGGCCTGAATGGTACATTTGCTTTGTATATTTTTGGAAATCCATAAAAATGTGAAGATGTACTGCAATGTGGTGTTAGCGTATATCTTATAAAACCTGTGAATTCGTTTGTACGTTTGCAATGTGTTCTATTCTATTCTTTTGGAATAATAAAATTACTTATACAGCCACATACGATCACGCCAGGTTCTCGTAAAGATATCCCCAGTTTTGGAAGTTACTTGTTATTTTAGCCCCATACTTGACGTTAGATAATCTCTGAAACTCTTTGTGGCGTTCAATGCAAACCGGATTACGTTAATTAATATGGTCTATGTTGTATGTGGCGAAGAACCCAAAATAGCATTAATCATAAGACGCCACAAAAAAATTCAGATTTGATCTTAAAAGTTTAATATTATATCGCTGCGAACAAAATATGTCTAACGCCTCCGATAAAGGCCGAGCGGTCAAGGCTCTGGTTTTAAACACCAGTCCGAAGTTGTTTCCTACTTAGAAAAGAATGGATATTTCAGTAATATTCGGAAGCAGATTAGACAACCAGGATGTTTGAACTTTTATCACTACTACAACAACAATCTGCATTTTTGTTCCATTGCGGCTTAGTATAATAACAAAATTGTGGCATCTGGTATGGCAAAACAATTCATAGATAAAGACAGACATAAATTATTATTGAAAAAATTAAGTATATTTAGCCAAGTTGCTATATCTCAAGGAAAATTAGCTAGGTACAATATCTTTGTAATGAGTTAATTAACAATACTACAGATAATAAACTGCTCGCAGAAATGTTATATTTTCGTTTTTAAATCTTTAGAAATGTTTTGCTACATTTCGTTTTGTAAAATGTCCAATATCAACCTAAAACAGAATGTATATTGCTGATTTCTTTCACAGATCGTAATCTTGCTTATAAATGTTTAATTTCAGAGTTCTTGTCAACTAAAAAACTCAATCACTTATTTGTATAGCTGAATCTCATAAACATAGATTAACAATGGTAACGTGACCCTTTCTCTCGGGTAACTGTCAGAAAAATTATTTTTAAACCAACTGTGGAAAGAACTGGAAGCAATAGGAGTAAATAGAAAAATGATTGAAGCTGTAGAAGCGCTATTCAAAGACAACAGAGTAGCAATAAAGGTGGGACAAACACTAACAAAGAAATTCCAAACAGCAAAACGCCTTCTACAAGGATGCTCCACGTCTCCAACACTTTTTAAAATATACCTAGAGCAAACGCTTAAGCAGTGGAAGAGGAAATGTGTGGGAATGGGTGTCCAAGTTCGAAATGAATTTCTATGCACACTAAGCTTTGCAGATGACCAGGTGGTAATAGCCCAGGATGAAGAAGACCTCAGCTTCATGTTCAGAAAGCTCGAAGAAGAATATACTAAAGCAGAGCTTGAAATCAATTTCTGTAAAATAGAATATCTGACAACAAGAGAAGGACTCATACAAACTTTGGAAATAGATGAAGACACAAGCAAAAAAGCAAGGGGCAGATTTAAATGCTTCATCAGAAGAAGAGATAAAAACAAGACTAGGACAAACAAGGATTTTTATAAAACAACTTCTGCGATAGACTGTTAGCTTTCTACTTACCTTTAGGTCGGCATTCTATATTTTTAACTCAACAATTGATCACCATAAAGGTGTACCTGAGGCCCGTCTCTAGCAACAGTGAAGACGTCGTGAATTCTTTGATTATGATGTTAAAGGGAGCGCCAACAAGTTATACTCAGGTACCCTGATATAGGTCAAGAAACTTGTAACTTCACTTTATATCTAATGACACAATTATCGAACTCAATGATTGAAATTAAAATGAAAGAGAGTAATACCTTTAACTAGCTTTATTGTTACTCAGATGTTGATCATTACTCAATTACTCTACTATTTGAACGGGGTACCCCACTTAACTTAAACCACTAACATGTTTAATGTTTACACAGCGTTTTTATATGTAAAATATCATCAGAAATCACTTATTTGTTCGTGGTTACACTTGTAGACGTTTAATGCCTCCAATGACTCCTATTAAATGTCAGCTTGACAGCCCCAAATCGTCAGCTGTCACATGCGGCAAGTAGGCCCCAAAACTGCCTGATGACTCTCAGCAGACTAAGCTTTCTGTATGCTTTTCCCGCCCAATACTAGTTGCTATAATTCGAATTTCAAGATAAAATGAGGCAGACGCCGAAATAACTATACGTACCCTGTTAACAGGCAATAACTATGCAAACGTTAATTCGTGGTTTCCTAAATCGCTTCTAAGCTCGAATATATATTCGTCGGAAAAGTGATTTTCGCTTCTAAACTCTCCTACCAGGACGGTTGGCCAGTCATATTCCCTACTATAACCAAACCATTTGAAATGGCGAGATTATCACCAAATAAACCCACGAAACTTCTTGCACGTTCAAATGCTGTCACACGTTTTTTTTTCCAAAACAAAAACCGTTGTTTATTTTCCCCCTTTAGTAACGACCATCGCCAATCTGATATTAATTTTTATGAGCTTTTATCGCATTAATCCCACTTGATCTTTCATTCTCTAATTAAATAACGTAAACTACTAGTATAGTGCCAAAATGCTTTTAGCACTTAACAAGGCACATTACGAAGCATGCAAAAACAAGATTTTATAAAACAATTATAAAAAACATAATGACATACGG
Organism: Agriotes lineatus; assembly: GCA_940337035.1. Taxonomy (NCBI): domain Eukaryota; kingdom Metazoa; phylum Arthropoda; class Insecta; order Coleoptera; family Elateridae; genus Agriotes; species Agriotes lineatus. Next base: position 92,290 of record CALNHX010005919.1, on the reverse strand, counting down.
GCTGAGACGTGCGTGTTAAACAAAAAGAACACATCTAAAATCAGTGTAGTAGAGATGGAATTCTGGAGAAGATGTTGTCAAGTGACGCGAATAGATAGAATCCCAAACAAAAAGATACGAAACAGAATGAGCATAGAAAAAGGTGCTGTAAGTTGTATAGAAGAAAAATGATTCAAGTAGTACGGCCACGTAAGAAGAAATGACGATACTATATGGATAAAAAAATTATGAATTGGAGCCCAAGAAGGCGGAAAAAGAGAGGAAGGCCCAGAAGACCTTGGAGGAATTAAATAAATGAGGACATGAAGAAAAGGCGGACTGGAAGATGAAGATTGGGAGAACAGAGAAGAGTGAAAATTATGGTTGAGAGAGGGAAAGCAGTGATAGCTGTAAAATGTTTTTATATACAGGGTGTTACAAAATTCGTGGATACGAACTATACTACGTTATTCTACATTAAAAACTGAACAAAAAATTCCCTTGCAATTTTTCTATAAAACCCTTACTTCTTTAACTACAGCGATTTTTAATGTTAAATCAAGTGGCCTTAATAAATGTCGTATGTCGAGAAACAAATGATTGTTTAGAATAATTTATTGACAGAAGCTTGGCTGTGTTCAGATTCTCATGTGTTTGTTTTCGAAAAATTGCTGCAAACTTTTCTAATCGAGAATATCATGGCATGCTAATGGCTCTCGGAGCTTCTAATAATCGAGCAGGGCAAGCAGCCCGATTATACGGTGAGAGATTTCTTTTGCCGCGACGACCAGGCATTAACGATTTTAGAAGATTGAAGGATCGCATTCTGTTAAATGGCAGTGTTTCTGTGCCACCACGTGTAAATGATTGTCGTCAGGGTCTTCATGATTATGCTGTTCTTAATTTCATAAACAGTAGTCCGGAACGAAGAGCTAAATCTATTGTCTGGGAATTGGAAATTAACTCCACCCGCCTGTGACGTGCTCTAGACCGTGATCAACAACATTCATACCACTATACGCAAGTGTAACATCTGAAAAACACCGATTATCCACTTCGAATAGTTTTGTGAATGGTACCTTGCACATCACACGATTTGAATGATTCAATTTTCTGGACAGACGAATGTCTTTTCACATGTGATGCTGGAATGGAATCATGCAAATCCTAGTGCAGTTAGAATAAGAAATCACCAACAACGTTTTAGCTAAAATGTATAGGGTGGATTGCTGGGTAACCATCTGGTAAGACATTTCAGTACAAACCTCCTATTCTGTATTATTCATATCAATCACATTTTTCCTTTTAATTTATTCACTTTTTTCCAAGATCTTCTCGATTTATTAGAAGACGTTGCTTTAAGTGTTCGTCAAAATTTGGTATTTATGCAAGATGGAGCGGGTCCTCATTTTGCGTTAAATGTACAAGTATACCTTAATCATACCTACTTAAAACGCTGGATTGACAAAGACGGTCCGATTAGTTGGCCGCCACGTTCGCCAGATTTGTATCCTTGTGATTTTTTTGTGGGGTCATTTAAAATCGTTGGCGTTAGTGTACACAACACTGGTGCCCAACCTAAATGAGCTTTAAAACCGCGTACCTCAAGCAGCGCGAGAAATAACGCCGGCAAAGGTAAGAAATTCTATTTGAGCAGTAGAACAACGTGCCAAAGGGGACCATTTCGAAGAAATGTTAGGTTAGGTGATTAAGTAAATAGTTTTCGTTAATATTTTTAATAATTGTTATTTTAATTTTATAATAATTTATTAAACATTTAGAAACTATGTTGTTTTTATTATTTTAGAATCTTAAAATCTCGGTAGCTTAAAAAGTACGGACCTGGACGAAAAATGGCAAAGGAATTTTTGTTCAGTTTTTAATGTAGAATAACGCGGTATAGTCCGTATCCACGAATTTCGTAACACCTTGTACATATGATGTAAATTATCGTTCACTAAAGGTAATCATTCTTTTCTTACAGTTATGTTACGTTTCATATTTTCAGTGATTAGTATAAGGTCAAGCATATTGCCATATTTATTTTGTATTTGACTCCATTAAGCTAGTTCCTAAAAATCTATCAAATTTATTAGCTTGAGGTTTCTAACTGAGTAAAATCTATATTTTTATTTTCAGCTACAGGTATATTAAAATTATCTGATTCTGTACATCTGTAAGAATAAAATCATAAAGTTGTTTATAATACGCGATGTTTAAATTTGACGGAATATATAAATCTACCAATTATAAAATGTTTCTACTATTAATTTAATCTATTATATAAACGCAATACTTTAAATTTGGAATTTAGTTTGGTAAATTTTAAGACCTTCTGCTTTTTACTCACCGCAAGGAGCACGCCACCTAATGATCGCGGTCACATCGGTAAGTACACACTGTAGGCCTGGTTATCAAACAACTCACTATCGCAAATACTGTTTATTTCCTCTTGAGTTGTTAAAAGGTGGTTTACTGTCGTCTAAACTGACTCGGTAAATGAGTCTTTACAGGCACGGTGCCAGTAAAATGTTGTCCTGGCGACTTTACAAGCACCGTGTTTTCTAATAAACACATTCTTTATTAATCACTAATATTAATTTCTAGGATTTTCAGCAAGAGCAAATAAAATGTTATACGCTGCTCGCTTGCAATTACCCATTATTGTGGCTCACCGAATTCCCAAAGATACCGCTCGCCCATAAAGGCTAATTTACTAAGCTTGCCATGTAAATAACTATTGAAGCCCGGTTTCAGTAAGGCAGTGTCTTTCAAATTGATGATAGCTCCTGTATGTAATGACTTTTGCTAATTTACTCTTGAGCCCCCTCCAATTTTGGCAATACGTAGAAAAATGCATTCAAATATGTTTAGTAAAAGATAATAAGCAATACTTAAATTCAATTTGCAACGTATCCTTAGAAGACATAAATATATGTAGTGGTTTAAAAATAAACCTAATTTTAATATAGCATTTCAATTTAAACAGTATTTTTAGAATTTTATTAGTTACTGCTTGGTTTCCAGCCATTGATTTGAATTTGCAAAATTCGGCATTGGTCTTTATTTTATTTATGCAGCTATTATGCCTTATTAATATAACGCCATCCTTTGTCCATACATTCTGTTCAGAATAATTTTTTGTTGATTCCTTCGAGATATCCAAACGAACACGTGCTAAGTCCTCATTTATAGTATAGTAATGTTTGTGCCTTTGATAAACACTTGCTGTCTATCCCGGTGGCTGATAAATTTTGCGATTATCTTGACTGTGTAGCAGATGCTGGCTTATCTTCAGGTGTCGATATCGGCTTCGGTATCGAACCTACTCGAAGTGTAGAGTCTGTATTTTGCAGGTCGATATCAACTTTTAGGGCCGGTTGCAGAAAACAACGTTAAGTCTGGTGTTAGCTAACGCGACGTCAAAGTGAACAAAAACGAATCAAATCTCAAATGTTTATGGTAACTAATACATTAGTAAACAAAATTTGATGCGATTTTGTTCACTTTGACGCGACGTCAGCTAACACCAAGCTTAACATTGCTTTCTGCAACCGGCCCTTAGTGTTTTAGTAGAGGAGATTAACAGCAATCTTGTCCACGTCTTCATCTTGATTCTCCAATTTCTAAGTGAATATTGTTGCAAATCACTTATTTAGCTGAGTAGTTTTCCATTCATTTTTTCGAGATCACTTACACGAGCTTCAAAATTTCCCATTTTCTTGTTTATAGTGCCAAAGGCATTTGATACAACTGCAGTTAGCATTTTGGGGATTTTTGATTCCAGTTAATTAACGAAATCTTTATTTAGCATGAGAGATTTAATTGTAGAATTCATTACCTCTTGAATATCTTCCTTTTTTTGTCGTGTTAACACGATTTCTAAATTTACTGGATTCACTACGTTGGGTATTATAATTACAACAGAATATAAAATAATCACCACTGTTTGCTTATAAATAACTATTTGACTGAATCAATATATTTTCAATAGAAAAACCAAATTTCCAAAGAAAAATTCGGTGTAGTATGTTAGCTTTTTACTTACCTTTAGGTCGGCGTTCTATATTTTTAACTCAATAATTGATCGCCATAAAAGTGTACTTGAGGCCCTCTCTAGCAACAGTGAAGACGTCGCGAATTCTTTAATTAAGATGTTAAAAGGGAGCTCCAACAAGTTTAACTCAGGTCTCAGGTACACTGATATAGGTCAAGAAACTTATAACTTCACTTTTTATCAACAATACAATTATTGAACTCAATGAAAATGAAAGAGAGCAATACCTTTAGCTAGCTTTATTATTTTTCACACGTTGTATTCCTTGATTTGACGGTTATTCAATTATGTACTACTATTTGCACGGGGTACCCCAATTAACTTAAATCAATACGTTTAATGAGTACACACGGTTCTTATGTGCGAAAGATCATCAGATTCTAGTTAAATCACTTATCTGTTTGGTGGTATACTTGTAGCCGCTTAATAATTCCAATGACTCCTAACAAATGTCAGCTTGTCAGACCCCAATCGCCGGCTGTCACCTGCTGCACGTAGACTCCAAAACTGGGTGATGATTTTCAGCAGACTACTTCCCGTAGGTTTTACGCCTAGTAGTTGTTGCTATAATATCGAATTTCAAGATAGAATGAGGTAGATGCAAGAATTACGTACCCTGATAACAGGCAATAAACTATGCAAACGTTTTCTGTGGTTCCTATATCGCTTCTATGCTCGAATCTACATTCGTAGGAAAATGACACTCGCTCCCATAATATCCTACCAGGACGGTTGGTCAGTATTATACACTACTATAACCAAAACCACGAGAAATTGCGAGATTATCACGTTTTTTCCACGAAACCTTTTGCACGTTAAAATGCTGTCACTCGTTTTTCAAAAATAAAATCCGGTATTTATTTTCTACCCTCTAGTAGCAACCATTGCCACTCTGATATTAATTTTATATGAGCTTTCAGCGCGTTATTCCCACTTGATTTTTTATTCCCTATTTATATACCGTAAACTACTAGTATTAGTGCCATATGCTTTTAGCACTTAACAAGTAATGGGACAACTCCTCTCTACCACAGTAGCTGATATCGTAATGCAGCGAACAAAACAAAATATTAAGTAAATATCTCTTTCCGAAACCAAGTCAATCTGGCACACCGTTAACGGCGTACTGGGTGATGCGGTTAGCATCACGCCTTTGACGACTGCCTTACTTTCCCTACTTTCACAACTGTGGTTTCGGTACCCCACTTTTAGAACGATTAGGTGGGCCGCCCGCAAGTTGCCAGATGTGAGGATTGAACCCAGTACCTTGGTAAAACAGCCTGAGCTCTCTAACAGCTAAGATACGAATATAATATAACAATTACAGCAGATTCTCAAAATATGAATGCCATCTTTGATATTTTTACTTCCTTTTACAATAAAGGAAGTATTGGATTCACCCCAAAAATTCGAAATTGAGTTTTCAACAGATCTTCACGTTTCAAACTCCCCTGAAGCCAAAAAACATTTTTTTTTCATTGGTCTGTCTGTGTGTGTTACTGTGTGTGTGTGTGTGTGTCTGTGTCTGTGTGTGTGTCTGTGAACAGAATATCTCAAAAACAAAAACAGGTATGGGGTTGAAACTTCATATATAAGTTTTGTGTACTATGTAGATGAGACAACAAACTTTTGAAGAAAATCGCATAACCGGAAGTAGGTGTTTACTCTTGTGATTTTTCAGTTTTTTTCGATTTTTTCAAAAACGGCTCTAACGATTTTTTTCAAGCTTCTCATTTTTATTACATTTTTAATGTGTATTGATGTGAGATAGGTGATTTTCCAGTTGAATACTTCTAAAATGGGTTTCTTTTGTTTTTACTTCCTTTTACGATAAAGGAAGTATTGGATTCACCCCAAAAATTTGAAATTGAGTTTTCAACAGATCTTCACGTTTTAGAGTCCCCTGAACCCAAAAAACTTATTTTTTTTCATTGGTCTGTGTGTCTGTCTGTGTGTCTGTCTGTCTGTCTGTCTGTGTGTCTGTCTGTGAACAGAATATCTCAAAAACGAAAAGAGGTATGGCGTTGAAACTTCATATATAAGTTTTGTGTACCATGTAGATGAGACAGCAAGCTTTTGAAGAAAATCGCATAACCGGAAGTAGGTGTTTACTCTTGAGATTTTTCAGTTTTTTTCGATTTTTTCAAAAAAGGCTCTAACGATTTTTTTTAAACTTTACATTTTTATTACATTTTTAATGTGTATTGATGTGAGATAAGTGATTTTCCAGTTGAATACTTTTAAAATGGGTTTCTTTTGATTTTTTTTTAAATTTTTTTATTAACTCCTATTTTAAATAGAACACCCGGTATATTATTACATTTTTGAATTCAGCTTAAAATTCTAGAGAAAATTTGTCTCTTGAACTAACACTCTATTTTGTACCATTTTTGTAAAATTTCTAATTTTTGAAAATTTTTGACAAATGCTTAAAAATTTAAAATTATAAGATCACTGTAAAAGGAAGTTGTGTGCGTGTATCACACCAGATTTTTTCTATTTTTTTTTATTAACTCCTATTTTAAATAAAACACCCGATATATTATTACATTTTTTTTCAACTTAAAATTCTAGAGAAAATTTGTCTCTTTACCTAACGCTCTATTTTGCACCGTTTTTGTAGAATTTGTAATTTTTTAAAAATTTTGACAAATGCTTAAAAATTTAAAATCAAATATTTGGACAATTATAAGATCACTGTAAAAGGAAGTTGTGTGCATGTATCACACCAGATTTTTTATAATATACACCTTAGTTTAAAATTTGCAATTGAAAAAGAATATAACCACAATTCAATAAATTTTCTGGATTGTACACTAATTAGAAACCAAAACGGTAAAATTGAAACCAACTGGTATAGAAAAGAAGTAAAAATTTATATATTTAAATTTTAATCCTTTGACTACAATTAAATAGAAAACAAGTTTAATAAATGATTTAGTTTACTAAGCAATTTTACTATCATCAGAAAAATTACATAAACAAAATTTGAATAAAATTAAAACCATGTTATAAAAAAATAAGTATCCTTCACAATTAATCAACAACACAAAAACTAATAGAATAGAAAAATAAAAATAAATAACAAAAACTACACATTAAACTTACAATCAAATTGTTTAGGAAATACATTTAATAATAACTAGAACATTAAACCGATATCCATAACTATTTCTCACAGCCCCAAATTATAACAATTAATAGAGACAAAACTTAACAAATTTAACTTTCGAGTTGCATTTAAAAATCACAGTGCAATATGCCAAACATTTTTTAATAACCTTAAAGATAATGAAAAAGCTATGAATGAAATATAAGGTATTGCAAAATACATAAGTCAAATTAAAGAAAGGATAAATTAATATAAAAACTCTATAAAAATGAAAATGGCAACATTCAATAAACCAAATACAACACTGTCTGGTGATGCTGTTAAAAAATTACAGAACTGTAACTTAAAATTCCCAAAAATTTGAACATATCTACAAAAAAAGCTAATATACCAAATGATAGAAATCAAAAAGTCCTAAAGCTATTAATTATGGAATATATATATTGATAAGTTAAATATAATCCATCATAAATTATTATAAAACACATTTTTTAAATAAATACAAGTTATTTACATGAAATGTTTGTATTGTAGACGACCAGTAACTAAGACAACATCATTTTTAAGAAGTTGTTTACAAACATATTTGATCGTACAGTAACAAATAGTAAGCAATTTGAGTTGTATGAGTCTTACAAACTGATAATGAAAATAGACACTTGAGTTATTGCGAATTTAAGTCAAAGGTGAAGTTAACTTGTGTCGCTTTTATACCGAAATTTCTATATTGTGTTAACCGACAATAAATAATATTTTTGGCCCTACCTTTGGTTGGGTAATTTGAATTGAGTGAATTGCAACAATATGAATTGCATCAACTAAGTTTTTTCGTGACAGTAACCTAGTATAAGAGTCGGACTAGCTGTGTTAATTTATAATTCATGCTCAAGTTATGCTACGGTAACTTGGTTAAGCTCTATTTTTATAAAAAACCCTGAGAGTAAATGTTGGTAATCAAAAGTCATTACTAACCAAAGAGATCATAGCAATGAATGTAACTACTACAGGCAACTGTTACACTTCTCATTGAACCAATTTCGAAAAGAAGAGACCCTGGAGAAAACGTCAGGGTAACCCTTAGCACAGGGCTGTCCCCAAGACACGATCCCTACAAGCCGTCTTTCTCCATTCACTCTCCTGATGAGGGGACCTCCAGAATCCCCATGACAGGCCCCTTCTCCAGCTTTAGTTAGTGTACAAATTTCGCTAGCAATCACCGGATGAGCGATATGCCTTCCCTGACACTCCTCTACACTAATGGTTTTCAGTTCAATCTGCTGAAGGTTATTAGGGACGGATCCTTGATAGCTGGTGGTGCCCCACCCACTGAGAGTCACGTTCTCGTCGCCTCCAACTTCGTCAGACTCGACTACGACTGGGGCGATTTTCTCCGAGTACTCAATGGGATCGACTCTGAGGATGGCAACATCGTTTTGAATGTTCCAGGAGTCGTAATCCTCATGGTACTTGATCTCTCGCACTGCGTATCGGCTTCCTCTGCTTTTTAGCTGGTTGGAGCCTGCCACTGCTTGGTATAGAACCGGCGAAAATCTGGAAATATTAGGTACTTGTGTCTCAAAATTGCAGTTAATTAAGGGTAATTCGAAAATTACAGACGTGTTGGTATGTTGACAGTTCTGTACGTACATGCTCTTCAACACAATGTTAAACAAATTTGGACTTCTTACAGACAGGAGAGCAAGGGTGCTTTCGAATCGACTTTTGGCACAAACGATCACTTGCAAATAATGAGGACCCTAGTTGAAAAAATAGTTACTGGCTAGGAGAAGATCTTCGACTCAATTATGACAGTCATATCTAGAGCCAGACTATATCCAGACACAAAAGTACTTAAGAACGAAAAAAGAATAAGGGAATGCAATATGGTTTTCCAAAACTCGTTATAACGAATATAATGGTTGGCATAACTAAAGGCGATGGGAAAACCAATGAGTGGTTAAGACAAACAACAAAAAGCAAGGAGGTAGTGGAACAGATAGTCAATTTAAAATGGAACTGAGCAAAACATCTTGTAAGTATAAAAAATAACAGATAGACAAAACACTTACTAACAAGGTGACCATGGAAAGCAAAAGTAAGCAATGGGAGACCTTCTAGAAGATGAACAGACTACACAAAAAGAGCATCAGAAAAGTGGATAAAGTTGGCTCAAGACAGAGTAAGATAGCAGAGCACAAGGAGGCCTGTTCCAAAGGTATAACGCAAAAAGGGTTAAATTAGATAAATAGGTAAGAACTTACGCAGCGACGCAATGGGCTGCCGTTATGATCCATTCGTTGTTCACAATAGAACCGCCGCACATGTGAGAACCGAGCAACCTGAGGGAAACTTGGTGAGGATATGCCCCATCCGGTGCGTCTGCGCCCCCGACAACCCTCCAGTTCAGGCTTGGGTCGATAACTATTTTTGGTGCTCTAGCTATAACATTTGTTTTTTATATAAACCACACAAAGAGGCATAAGTGAGTAGAAGAATGATCGGTTTTTAATTTGTCAATTCTTTTTAGTTAATTAAATGAACTATGCAGTAATTGTTGCTTACTGACAATACAGGAAGAACCAAAAAGGAAACGCGAGTGAAATAAGTAACTAAGAAACAATAAAAATAGAACATACCAAAGCTGCTAGCAACCGACAGGATAATAATGTACTTGGTCATACTTGCGTTATGTTGTATTAAGATGGTAGCGTTATTTATATACGATTTCAGAAACAAAAACTCTTCTATGTGTTTTTCCTGAAAAGATAAAATCAATAACATTGATAAAATTGTCTGCCTATAATTAAACTTTTGCATTCCCAGCAACCCAGCAATTTACTCGTCAATCATAACAAGTCACTGGAAAATTTCTATTTCTTATAATAGCATTTTTGTTGACAAAATGACATATTAGTCAGCAAAATCTACAAGAAAAGCGATAATGCGCTACAATGGAGTTATGTAGTTAATCTGGAAGCTGCTTTAGCATTCATATACAAACAAGCAGCTAATTTCTCAACAAGATGGTGGATTCTGCTATACTGCCCAAACCACCAAAAATTGTCTTCAAGACAATAATATACCTGGCCTTTCTACAATCACCACTCATATACCACCGAATTGCTGTTATGATACGGAAATTTTTACAGAATTCATAGAAAATTCGGCAATGTTCGAAGTTCAAGATGTATGTGATGAAAGATCTATTTTGTCAATTCAACGCTTAAAATAATCCACATTTTGATCATATAAGTGTGAAGTTTTACTGTGTCAGAACATTTTTTTGTGATATCTAATTTAAGAAAATATTTTTTGAGAAGTAAACATCACATTTTTCGTTCTTAATTTATCAGCAAAGCATGACTAGAAGAACAGCGTTCTTAAACGCGATAAAGATATTTTGCGGTTGAAGTATTGGAATATTTAGAACTTATAAAATGATGAGTTGTTAGACCGTGCATCAGCCAAACATATGGAAAATAAAATAAAAATGTAAATAATGAAGAAAGTAATTTCCATCATTTGCACAGCATTAACATATAAACTACTGAACTATTAAACACTCGCTGCGCTCTTTAAATTGTACAATCTTTAAAATCCACAAGAAAGGACAAACGTAAGAGTGTACAATCTAGGACTCTGTTACGCCGAAGCACTTCTTAGATCTAAAACATGAATGAATATATTGTTGTGCACACCCCGGATTTAAACTTTAAGGCAAATATAATAATTGATTATAAGCCAAAATTGCTGTCAGTGAACACCTTAGAATGTTTATTGAACGATCCTTAGGACAGGATCACTGATTTGCAGTCGCTTGGGATATGCTATAATAGCTTCAAGAAAGGCCCTGGGGTTGTGGCTTATCAATATTTGCCAACTCATGCTTATTATTATTTTTTAGGTAAACTTCGAAACACCCGTATTTGGACTTGCCACTACCAGACGCAATTCGCCTAGATTTATTTATGTGTGCACGCTTACTTGCAGTCAAAAGATTACGTAGAACCGATATGTTGTCGAATTATTATACCAGCTGCTGTTTACGATTGAATCACCCAGTGTGTAATAGTACTTTTATTTAGCCCTTGCGTTGGGTACCGTAAACTGTGAGGTGGCTTTCTCTCGTGCCCTATACTTTACTGTTCCCTTTGTTTGCTAGTTTACTCAGTCGTATAAGTACAAGATCCGCTCTTACCTCAATGTGGCTAAGGTGTTTGTCAATATTGCTCTTGTAGTCCTGCTAGTAATCACCTATCATGCTGTAATTATAAATGCAAAACCCTGTCAGAAATGAAACCAGACAGTTTAAATGAGAAGATATACAGGGTGATTTTTAAGTTGATTCTTTACGTTTTCCATGAAATAAAGCTAAAAAAAAGCATTTTTTTATTTACCACTTTTCCGAAATATTAAAACTAACGGAAGTATAGGGTGTTAAAAGTTTCAAATAAAAAACTAAACTTTGACGCAAAGGCGGCTGGAAAATTTTATTTTTGTTTCTTTCTGTTGTCAAGCAATGACCTGTCAACTAGTTTTCCATCGTAATTTTATTAATGTTATTGCTACAATAATGGTTCATGTTCATGAAAATAATGAATTAGTGAATTTTCTTATTATTTACTAGGAGTGTCGTCAAAATGCCTTTGCGGTATCGCTCTTATACGCGGAACGTATGTGTAGAAGCGAATGGTGATTATTTTGAATATAATCATTTAAGCTAGATTAAGTTTAGTTTAATTTTTGTTAAGTAATTTTAGTTCTTAATTTGAAACTTTAACACCCTGTACCTTCGTTGGTTTTCATATTTTGCAAAAGTGGTAAATGGCAAAATGCTTACTTTTTTTAGCTTTATATCCTGGAAAAAGAAAAAAGTCAACTTAAAAATCAACCTGTATAATCTATAAAGAAACAAACATGCATGAAAGTGCATAAAAGAATGCGCATTGTTAGCGATAAATGCTATGTACTCTATTAATATTAACACGAAACAGCCCACGAGTGATGCTGACTCTACAGGCGATGTTTAAATCCTGCACTCGAATTTATTGAACCCGACCCTGCCTCCAGTAGCTTGAAATCAGCTGATGTGATACGCCCACATGATGATGTAACTGACTCAGCAGGTTATCGCTGCTTTCTGGTGCGTAATTTGTCTGTTGAAGTTATTACACAATGCGTTGTAATCCCTTCATAATCCGCTGGTATGGTTATTTATAAGACTAACGTTGCGTTAAAGTTTCTCCATATGATCTCATACATTCACAAGATCGGTTGCTCTTTTGAAGCTTGCAGAGCGGCTTTTAGCGCTGAAGAATTATTGATTCCTCGGTGTTAGTTCCAAGGTAGTTGTCTGCTCTCGAGGCTGTATTTTGGATCAAGAATCACAAGGCGTCGACTGCTCTTAATGTAGGCCAACACAAAACTTTTAATCGCATTTTTTAATATTTGGCGTAGCGTCCATACATTAAATTCGTATGTTTTAAATACACAATGCGTCTTAAGCTAATTGATACATTGTAAGAAATACAGTTTAGTTCTATTCCTAGCAGAATAATATTTGAACACCGGGGTGATTATTAACAGAGCAGGTATCACGAACTGAACCGTTACAAGTAACATAAATGGACAGAAATCCTTTTTATTTACGCATAACTCTCATTTCTCAGGTATTTAACAAAAGAAAGATTTTTTCTAACTAGCAAATTTTTTACATTCTCTTTTGTTTAATAGAACACAAAACGACACAGTTTATCTTAGCAACAGTAAAATGCAACTGCCTCAAGATTTAACATGAAAAGTTTTGCTTGCCAGACGTATTTATTTTAAATCAAAACATCTCATTGGTCGAATAACAATGAGCTCGACTAATTGTGACCAATCAATCCATTAGAATATAAAAGCAACTAAAACTGATATTTACTAAAAACTAACTTAGTTGCTATTTAATTACAAAGTAAATTATAACACTTTGCTTGTGGAATAAGAATCAGCAATTCGAAAACGATATAATTCACTCAATTATTTTCATTACACACCTACAAATAAACTAAATTAAACTATTGCAACATTAAACACACTTTATTTCCTATTTCTTTGCAACTTTATGTCAATTTTCCATTTGAATTGTATAAATTGTGAGCACTTAACCAATTTGACAGTTGGAAAGATGTTTATTTCACAATGTTTGCCATAAAAACCTTTTGTTGGCTCAACCTAGTATTAAATTCGGCTGGTATCCTTGAAATTGCCTATTTAAGCATCTTTTTTTCGTAATTAGAACACATTTATAACATGGATTTTAACGGTATTTTAGTTCAGGTTGTGCGCTTTTATGCTTACGCAATTATAACATACAAAACGCTACTTAAATCCAGAGCTAAACTGTGGAACATGAAATGACACTCGCGGATTACATATAAGCCGTTCACGACCTTTTTGGGACAGAGTTGGCTATGATTTTTACTTTTCATGTTGGACTAACTGATTCTATGATGTAGCGGATGCAACTCTTTTTTCTGTCAGTGTCTGTTCGACATTTTCATGCCACCACATTGCCAGATCTATTATGTTAATATTCGTAAGAAAATAAATGATTTATCAAATGTGTCAAAATAATGTCAATTTCCGTCAAAGGAAAAGTCAAAATTTCCATTTAACGATGCTACTTTCAATTTAAAAAGGACAGACTAAATTTAAAAGAACGCCAGTCGATGTGGAGACTAGAGAATATCCGGCAACAATGTACCTATTCAGAAAATATAACCTTAAACTGAAAACAACCTAACCTAACAGAAAAAGTGTCAATTTCCATGAGGGAGTCATAGCCTCACCTGACCCAAAAAGATCGTGAACGGCTTATATAAATAACATTTCACCCCATTCCGTTGTAATTTAGCTAAGAAAACTCATATAATTCAATCCTTCACTGCTCTCAGCCGAACCTCTTCTGCCAGCCTGCAAGAGGGTCCCTTCTTCAAGTCCTAGGTACAGGTCAGAAATAATTATACAGTTCGCTGTGCATGCGTTAAATCGTAGCAGGTCCAACAAATCCAAGATCCTCACTAAAAAAGGACACCTCCTACTTCTCTGAAGCTTGATCTTAAGGAAGATTACCTACTGTTTTGCTCAAATTCATTGTAGTTCATCTTCAACGACCAATCGCTAGTTCGTTTTCAAAATCTCACTAACTGTAATTATATTTCAATGCATTAATTGGATCCTTGATTCGGGAAATACGTAGATGTCATTTGCAAATCAAAATAAGTCAAGGTAACTTTATTTCTTTATTAATAATACGAAAATCGTTGTCGTGGACCATTTTAAATATTAATAAAACTAAAGATTTCGTCTTGATCCACTTATTATTAATAAAACTATATATGTGGATCAAGACGAAATATTTAGTTTTATTAATATTATTTAATTATACTTGTAATAAAATAATGCAGAATATAGTGATGTGTTATTTCTTATAAAGATAACATAACTTGAAACTAATAGCCCATGTAAATAATTTAATTAATGAAAATTGTAAGACAAATTTTACTCCTTGTTGGTTTTACAATAAGGTTACATTCGCATCTTAACAGATAAAATAATCTGAAACAACCAATTATATCATTCAAATAATAAAAACCCATATTTAAAATAATTCACTTATACAAAACTGAAGTGACGTTGAATTTTATTTCACGTTGAAAGATTCAGAGCAGTAGCATGTAGCAGCTAAAGGAACTGTCAATTTATATGAGATGTATCTTAATAATGAGATAAAAGGTGTTGGAATCTACCCAGAATAAAATTTATTGCATAGTAAGGTTGAAACTCTCCGACGACGTCCCGATCTGGCTCGGTAATTACAGTTACAATCTAAAAACTATCATTTAAGTATAATATGGCAACTAATACATTTAAAATAATTTAATATATCTAACTATAGCTGCACATAGCTAAATGAACCACATTGGGACTTCGAAATTTTAGCACCAAAAGTCAGTTCTATTCTAAAAGTAGAAAATTTGAGGTTTAAGGTGACAACAAAATTGTTTATCGGCAAACAACTTATGTGTCTTTATTGATGACAAGGTAAAAGTGTCACTTTATCTGATTAAGCAGATAAAATAACAACTTGTGCGTACCTTATGTGCCTAATCACACAAAATACAAAACTCGAACTTTTCAGTGAAATCATTTATTTAATATTTATTGTAAAAGTACAATCACTTGCATCGTAACCACGGAAAAATTGTATTGTATTACGATTATTTATTTTTCCTGAAATCGCCAAGTGTGGGCCATGTCAAGCCTCGGTTTGATCTTGAAAGTGTAACTTTGCAGGACTAAGTCACTTTTGAAATTTTTGCAAGACTAGGCATTTTTCCTTTGCGTCACCTTGATGCAATAGGATTTTATTTTTAAATATGTATGTCAGAAACAAACTAAAATTCTCCAGCTTCCTCCGGGACTCTTTATTTGCATAAGGTCGGTGGTAAAGCCTAGGCACTTTCAATATTAAATATTTCTGACAGTGTTGATTTCTGTTCAGACGTTGTCACTGTAAGTATTCCGGAGTGGTTGCGCACGAGACTTTAACCGAGCGCCGTTATAACATGGCTTGCGAGCGATGCGCTTGGCGCCCTCTCTTGGCGACGGCTGGAACCGTGGAGCGGTGTAGGTCCGTGCTGTCGAAACGTGCTCGCGCTAGGTGTTACAAAGAGGGAGTTGAGAAAAAATGTAATACATTACACAGCATGAAAGTGTCTATGCTTGACTCAGAGGCTTTGAAGAAGTACTCGGACGCTTCGCGTCCTCATACTCTTCAACAAGCCTCCTCATCTGCAAAGTATCACTTTCATGCCTTGTCATGTAATTTACTATTTCCTGAAATCGTCAAGAAAGCGGGCCATCTCAAGCCTCAGTTTGATCTTGAAAGTGTCACTTTGCAAGACTACTCATTTTTACTTTACGTTACGTAGGTGACCGGTCACCTTCACCACAGTCTATAATAGTTTATAGACTGTGCCTTCACCATGAGCCTTGGTGCAATAGGATTCTATTTTAAAATTTTTAAAGAGAAAAACTAACATCACAGTCTACATACAAAACAGTCGTGTCACTCGGCCAAAATTTGTCCCCAAATTCCAGGACGCATATTCCAACATTTCGACTCCCAGTATATGCGCAGTAGTTACAGTAGGCGTGTTCTTGATATTGGCGGTTGAAGGTTACGTTCTAACAACCGTAAAATTTTCGAATTCGTAACTCGCGCCCACCGGGACAGCTTGCGCGCGCTTTATTATTAAATTGATAACTCCCGCCTCCGTAAGCGACTCCTGGCATATGCGCAGTAATTTTTCGTGGACACCAACATCAAAGTGCCGACAAAGGAGTGACCTGACTGTTTTGTATATAGACTATACAAAATTAAATATATCTAATAATGTTGTTCTTTATTAAGATGCTGTCACTGTAAGTATTCTGAGTGGTTTGTTCGCCCGAGGTTTTAAGAGAGCACCGTTGAAACATGACTAGCGAGCGGTGCGCTTGGCGCCCTCTCTTGGCGACAGCTAAAACTGTGGGGCGGTCTAGATCCGTGCTGTCGAAACCTGAGCGCGCTAGGTGTTACAAAGAGAAATTTCAGAAAATAATGTAATACATTACACAGCATGAAAGTATCTATGCTTGACTCGGAAGCTTTGAAGAAGTACTCGGGCGATTCGCGTCCTCGTATTCTTCAACACACCTCCTCATCTGCAAAGTATCACTTTCATGCCTTGTAATGTAATCTACTATTATTCATTTACTTGCTAATAATTAGTGTTACTCTTTACCAATCTTTAATTTATCTGAATACGTTTGCGGATAAAATAGTATATGTCATTCGGAGTAAAAGTGACTTTATGTGGCTTAGCTAAATTATTTTCCTCACTAACGTTCGGCTAAATAAACTTCAGCTTCGCCACATAAAGTATCACTTTTACTCCTAATAACATAATCTACTATAACACTTACAAGTGATGGTCGCTATGACGATTTTCAAGCTTTACAAAAATTAATCAGCAAAACACTCTTTTTGGTTCATCCAAATCTGATCTGTTTTTGAAATTGGCTCCTTTGAAGTTAGCTTGTTATACGGTTTATTTGTGCCGTAGTAACGTCCCTTTGTCGAGTTTGAAATAATCTCGAGGCCAGTGTGGAAATAGAACTGTAATTATCTCACAGAGGTACAGGTTTGCATCCAGCAAGGAATTGGAATCCGCAGCATCATCAACCGAATCAAGTGCGCTTTTAAATCGTGAGTGCTTTTTACATATCTCTATCCAGAAATAAACGATAAAGAGTTAAAATTTAGATGGCTCAATAAATAAAAAAGCCTATTAGTATTTAATCATTGCTTAAAATAAAAATGTGTACATTCTGCAGTTTACATTTAATGTTTGTATTGTAAACGACCAGTAACTATGGAAACAGACAATTTTTAAGGAGTTATTTACAAACATATTTGATCCCAAAGTAACAAATAGTAAACAAAGTTAATTTGATTTCTATGAGTCTTACAAATTGATAATGAACGTAGACACTTGATTTATTGTGTATTTAAGTCAAAGGTGAAGTTAACTTGTGTCGCTTGTGTTAACCGACAACAAATATTTTTGACCCTGCCTTTGGTTAGATTATGTGAATTGAGTGAATTGTAACAATACGCATTGCATTAATATATTTATTTATTTACAATAACCTGGTATAAGGGTCGGATTGACTGTGTTAATTAATAAATCATGCTCAAGTTACTACGGTAACGTGGTTCAACTTTATTCTTATGAAAAAAACCCTGAGAGTAAATTTTGAAAAGCAAAAGTCATTACGAACGAAACAAATCATATCAAAATACATAACTACTACAGGCAATTGCTACAGTTCTCATTAAACCAAAACCGGCAAAATTCTGGAAATATTAGGTACCTACATGTGTCTCCAGATTGCAGTTAATTAAGGAAAATTGGTTTCGAAAATTACAAACGTGTTGGTATGATGACACATCTGTATGTACAGTTCTATTTAGAAAAAAGCGTACAAGTATTGAGGCCTATTGTAAATGGGATAATTTTATTAATCGTTGTCAATGAAACATATTACTATTACACTAATGTGTGAAAATTACTATTTATAATTTAATTATGCGGCGAGAAACAACATCAGTAACGAGAGCCCGAATCGTTACTAAGTTGGAAGAAGAATGGTCTATAAGGGCAGTCGCTGAAGCATTCCACTTGAATAAAAATACTGTTTTCAAGAAGAAAAGGAGTTGGGAGCTGGAGGGCACTGTGCAAAAAAAGCAGGTTCTGGTCGCCCAAAGATTTCCACCGACATCGAAGACACTCAGCTTATAAATTATTTACAGGAAAATCAGTTTCATACAGCCAGAGATGCCATTGTTAACACACATTTTCCGGGATCACAACCTACGGTATGTCGAAGAGTAAAAGAATCAAATATCAACAACTATGTGGCCGCCAAAAGGATAAAACTTACCGAACAGAATAAACAATCCCGTCTGTTGTTTGCTTTAAATTACAGTCATCGAGAGTTAGAATTTTGGGAAAATCTCTGAAAAATAAATCGACAACATTTAGTTATCCCAGTTTTCACGACTTTATTTGCAGACGATACGACCTTTGCAAACCACGTAGAAGATGAAACTCTAGTCAATCAGTTACAAACCAACATTATCAACCAAGCCTCAGATTGGTTCCAGGCAAATAAGCTTTGTTTAAACCAAAATAAAACTACCACTTTACTATTTTCAAATAAACAAAATATCTGTGAAACCGTCAAATTTTTAGGCCTTACGTTGGATAACAAACTAACTTGGCAAGCACATGTTGACAATCTTTCAATTAAGTTATCAAGAACAATTTATATAATTAGACAAATAAAAAATCGAGTAAACTTGGATGCTGCCATTACTGCATACCACGTATTATTTCATAGTGTAATGACGTACGGTCTAATAAACTGGGGTACCTCTACACATATTAAAAAAATTTTCATTGTACAAAAAAGAGCCTTGAGAGTGTTGGCGGGAGCGAGTCAGTTAGACAGCTGTAAACCATTGTTTAAAAAATATAACATATTAACGCTACCGTCAGCAATACTATATTGTAATCTATTACACATAAAAGAACATTATGGCGATTATACAAAAAACGGCGATGCCCATGGTTACGACACCCGCAGTCGAGGCGATATACAGGTTCCGCAGCAGAGACTAACGTCCACTAAACGAAGTAATTTCGGAATAGGATTATTTAATTCGCTTCCTAGTACTCTCAAAAATGCCCCAACCAAACTCTTCAAAGTTAAGCTTAAAAAACATCTTCTGGCCAATGTCTACTATGAACTTTCCGATTTCAGATTTGTTGAAAATTAAGACCGTCTTGTTTTATTGACTTTAGTATTTTTGTTGTTACTGTATTTTTCTGTAGATGACTATTTCTGTAAATGCATTGTATTTTTTTTATTTTTATATTTTTATATAACTGGAATTGTGACATATCTAAGCACCACGGTGTATATTATGATGAATAAATACTACTACTACTACTACTACTATTAGCAAGGTTTTAGTTACAGATTACTAAGTAACAGCAATTAAAAGATAGGTTCACAATATGACAATCTAGCCAAAACTATGCTGACTACTTGTACGCTTTTTTTAATAGAAGTGTACATGCTCCTCAACACAATTTTAACCAAATTTGGACTTCTTACAGACAGGAGAGCAAGCATGCTTTTGAATGAAGTTTGACACAAACGATCGCTTGCAAGTAAGGAGGACTCTAGTTTAAAAAAATTATTGATGGATATAAGAAGATCTTCGGCTTGATTATATATCATAGTCATATCCAGAACTAAACTATATGCACACACAAAAGTACTTAATGTCAAAAAAAGGAACAAGGGAAGGCAATATGCTTTTTCCAAAACCGGTTATAGAGAATACAATGGTTGGCATAACTAAAGGCGATGAGAAAACATCCAGTAAGTATAAATAGTAACAGACAAACAACAAAATTAACAGGGCGACCATAGGCTGGAAAAACAAGCAATGGGAGACCTTCAACAAGATGAACAGAGGACATAAAGAGAGCAGCCGAAAAAAATAGCTAAGCTCAATACAGAGTAAGGTGGAAGAACACAAGGAATTCATTAGATAAATAGATGGCGACTTACCCAGCGACGCAATAGGCTGCCGTGATGACCCATTCGTTTTTCATTATGGAACCGTCGCAGCTGTGAGAATCGAGCAACCTGAGGGAAACTTGATGAGGGTATGCCCCATCCAAAGAGTCTGCACCCCCGATATCCATCCAGTTCAGGCTTGGGTCGCTTACGCTTTTTGGTGCACAGGAAGAAAGAAAAAGGGAATTTGAGTAACATAAATAACTGAAAAACACTGGAAATAGTAACATACCAAAGCAGCTAGCAACCGCTAAATACAGTATAATAAGGTACTTGGCCATACTTGCATCATGTTCTATTAAGTTGGTAGCGTGAGTTATATACGATTTCAATAATAAAAACTTCTCGCTGTGGTTTTCTTGCAACCAAGGGCGCAGGAACAGGGGGGGGGGGCAAGGGTGCGGTTGCCCCGTCATGGAATATATCGGGGGGGGGGGGGGGGGGAGAGGGGAGCAAATAGTATAATTTTCGGCTCTGATATATTCTATGAGGTTTTTAAAAAGGTTTACATAGAGTTTTCACATTAATCCATACGAGATGCTAACATTCGTTCTATTGTAGGTTCTGCAGAAATAAAACACGAAGAATTTGTTAAACACGTCTTTATCTTTAGATCGACAGCGGAGATTCGATATAGTCCATTTTCATTTCATATGTTAATGCAAATGCCGAAATTCTAGAGAAATCATTGACAACAAGCATTGCTACTAAGTTGCATCGTGTTGGTACATAAACTTCTTAATGATTTTGTGGTGAAGTTAGGTTCATGTCGACAGTTGATATTTCATTATTTTAAATTGTAGCTTTGGCTATTATAAACTTAAAATGTGATTTTATAATTTGGTTTTAACTAGTTAGGTAGGAATTGGGAACAATTTTATAATAGTCAGAACTACAATTTAAAATAACTACGGTGTCAACCAGATAAAACAACGCAATTAAGTGCCAATACTTGTTGTCAATTGGCTTCCTTAGATTGTATTTCCATTTGAAAAAATCTATAAAAAGGTTTACATTTCCCTCGCTCGAATTACATCAATTTGCAAAAACTCTGAACTACATCAATTTGAAAAAAAATTAATCCGCTGGGATGCGAACTCCGCGCTCCTAGTAGAGTATATTAAGCCGAGTTTCTACTCTGTGGCTTTCGCTTAGGCCCCCGCTTGCAGCCGATTGCACAAGTGAGCTACGGTCGTTTTCGAATTCTGCGAGTTTGTGCTGCATTATAAGACGCCAAACTATTCTATCCCACTTGTGATGTTTACCCCCGTATCTGTTAGGTCTCATTTTCGACAATCATAAAGACTGAGCTATGTACAAATTATTACTTTTATCTATTTTTCAGTAAAGCAAAAATAAACAAATTTATATTTTTAAGGTGCTCACCTTTGAAATTTTTTCGGTTGCAGGTTTAGCAACAAAAATTTTGACCGGAAACACGGTTTTTAAAGCAAAAACAGTGTAAAAAACCGATTGTGTCAGTTTTTCTAAAATTACCCGAAAGATATCCATTTTTTGTAAATATTGAACCTATATGAAATGAAAGAACATAAAATTTCCTACATTTTATGTAGGAGAGGTTTTTTCTCCGATCAATCATTCAGCAGCGAGAGCGCCGCGAAATTATAATTCAATCAAATGTAGAAAATAGGGGACAGTTTTCATATTTGGTTTCCTATATGGTTTTCGGGTCGCTGTCTACGAATATGAGGTTGGCAACTAAGAATTTTGACCGGAAACACGTTTTTTTAAGCAAAACGGTCTTAAAAAACCGTTTTTTAAGTTATTCTAACGTTACTCGAAAACTCTCCAATTTCTTCAAAGTTGAACCTATATGCACTAGAGGTTTTTTTCACCAATCAATCGTTCAGCCGCGAGAGCCCCCGCGAAGTTAGGTGTTAAAAAAAATCCCAGTTATTTCAAAGTAACTCAAATACTATTTTCGTAAATCAAAAATGGTATATGAAATAAATCTTCATAAATGAATTATTGGAAAACCTGATATTGGCGTACAGCGACCCAAAAAACATATAGGAACCAAATATCAAGACTCCACCAAACTTTCCCCTATTTTCTACCATTTGACTGGACTATAACTTCGCGGCGCTCTCGCGGCTGAACGATTAATCGGAGAAAAAACCTCCAGTACAAAAAATGTAGGAAATTTTATCTTCTTTCGTTTAAATAGGTTCAACATTGATGAAAAATGAATAGCTTTCCGGTAATTTTAGAAAAACTAAAAAAACTATTTTTACATTGTTTTTGCTCAAAACAAATGTTTCCGGTCAAAATTTTTGTTGGTAAACCTCATATTCGTGTTCAGCGACCCAAAAAACATATAGGAACCATTTATCAAAACTACAACCAAAAACTTTCCTCTATTTTTTACCATTTGACTGGACTATACTATATTTTACGAAGTAAAAAAAAAGCAAAAATAAAATATACCTTTCAGGTTTTGTATCTTTATGACCGTTCAATACGTGACTAAAAGCATTTTAGCTTAATTGCAAATATTATAGTTACGAGTCTATTTTATGCAGAACGAGTGTAGCGTAGGTGATGAAGAGGTCTAATTGTGTACGAGCTGCATGTAAAGCCTTGCGTTCGACCGCACTGAAGAAGATTTAGTTTTAGATACAATATCGTTTATACCGGGTGATCATAAATGGTTTGTGATTTTTTTCTTAGGTTGGAATTGTTAATGTTGGTTACTCTGCTGTCAATTTTTGGTGGCACTGTAAGTCTTTGTCAAATTCGAGGTTAGCAGGTTAGGTTTGCCGTCAGTTTTGACACAGACTGACGCAAAATCTAACCTACTAACCTCGAATTTGACATAAACTTACAGTGCCACCAAAATTGACAGCAGGGTGACCCAACATTAACATTAACCTAAGAAAACAAATCACAACCATTTATAATCACCCGGTATTAGACACATTAGAAAATTCATGTTTCTTCTAGGTTAATTGCGTTATCGATATCAAGAATAACTACTTATAACAGTAATATATGAATTTCTTTTAATTGTTTGTAAAGTTTTCAGTTAATATAATCTTCTTTCTGATTTGAATAAAATGACATTTATTTTGAAAATAACTATTGGATATTGACATGTTTTATGGACTAAAGTGGCACTTTATGGACACTAAATAATACTATAATAATGTGTTTATGGAACAGTCGAACATAAAGCTTAGTCATTTTAAAACATTCAAAAAAATGTTATGCCCCCCTATAATTACAGTAGTTCCTGCGCCGCTGCTTGGAACAATCAAGCCAATGACATTGTTAAAAATTGTAGTCTACCTATAATAAAGCTCTTACTCATCAATCATAACAAGGGTACTCGAAAATTGTTATATCTTATAATTGCATTTCTTTGCAAAATAGCGTATTGGTCAGCAAAATTTTACAAGAGAAACGATAATGCGCTACAAATGAAGTTGTAGTTAAACTGAAAGTTGCTTTAAACATTCATATACAAAAAAGCAGCTTATTTTTCAGCAAGGTGATGCATTGTGCCATGCTACCCAAATCATCAAAAATTGCTTTGAAACAGTAAAATGCCTGGTCTCATATACTCATACTCATATACTGCTGAATTGCTATGTTGATATGGGAATTGCCCACGGAATTCATAGGAAATTCGATGATGTTTGAAGTAGTGATGGGCTTATTCGAATGAAAAATAACCGGTTATCCGGTTATTGAAATAACATATGTAACTCGGTTTTCGTTCCAAGTATTCGAATAAAAAAATAACCTCATGCTGATACGTACTACGCTTTGAATATAAAACCTCTATTCAAAGGTACTACGTGCCATATCCCCAGCGACCTACGCAGTGCTCAAAATTCTGTAAATATAAATACGTCATAACTCATAAACAAAGCAGATTGTACTGAAAACAGCATTTGGTTATCGCGTACCCTACCTACCTCCTATCATAAAAAAATATCAAGTTATCAAATTCTGGGGACCTGAAACCTGAACGTCTAAAAACTGCAAACGCATCAAGCTATAAAACAAATTTTTATTTGCTTACATCTCGAAAGGTTCAAAACAAGCGGCGGCGCCTTTAACCCGCCCGATCGATAAAGATAAACGTTTTACCAGTTTTTATTGCGATTAGCAAGCAGTCCCGCATATTTCTTTCTTTCTACACTTTTTAATAAATACTCTTCATTTCCAATACATAACACAGAATGTACGGTCGGCGCCTTAGAAATCGGGGCACTACACACTATTATGATATATTTTGCATGTATTTTTTAAGTGTATAAACTGGGTTTTTACAGTTATTATGGTTTTAATTGTTACGTCAGATTGTTTAATGTTTGTCAATTATGAAATGCCATCTCACGTTAATGAAGTAACCGGAGCAAGAATACTCCAAAGACATATTACGTGTCCCGATTTCTAAGGCGCCGACCGTACATATTATGTTTAGGTTCCTCTGCTATCTGCAAGTTACGATGTCGATGCAGATGACGGTGAACCGATGTCGATGCAGATGACGGTGAACCGCCAACCGGCAAACCGGCTGACTTAATCGAAACGAATCGAGAGCTAAACTTTATTCGAATGATTATTCAAATAATCATTCGGTTATTAATATCATTCGAATGCAAATAATTCGGTTATGAAATTGTCCGGTTATGCCCATCACTAGTTTGAAGTCTATGTGATGATAGATATCTTTTGCCAATTCAGCACTTAAAAGAATCCACGATCATACAAGGCTGAAGTTTTACTGTGTCAGAACATTTTATTGTAAGATCTAATTTAAGGCAATGCTTTCAAGAAGTAAATATTTGGTTGAGTTCGTGCTATCACAGCGAGCGGACGCTTTGCAGCGTGCCAGTTTAAGTGATAACAAGCGACCTTCATAGTATACATAAATAAACATTATTTAACAACAATAGTGATTGGTTACTCTCCTATATGGTTTGGAGGCTTGGACACTAAAGCAACTACATCTTAGTAAACTGACTGCCTTCGAGCTTTGGTGCTATAGGAGAATCCTGCGAATATCGTGGATGGAAAGAGTGACAAATATAGAGGTCACTAGAATAGTGGAAAACGAACCAGGAAATCATGATAACCATCAACAAAGGGAAACTGGAATATTTGGGTCACCGGACACGTAATGAGAGGACAAAAATACGCAGTGCTACAATTAATAATACAAGGCAAAATTCGAGGAAAGCGAAGTGTGGGCAGACGTAGATTATCCTGGCTTAGAAACTTAGGAGAGTGGTTTGGATGCAGCAGTGCAGAATTGTTTAGAGCAGCGGTTAATAAAGTCTGAGTAGCCATGATGGTTTCCAACCGAAGAAGAAGAATGTCATACAATCGCAACGTAGCTAAAGAGTTATCAAAAATCGGGACAGATAATGTAAGTAATAAACCAAACCATATTTATCCACTAGTTGCCAAAATACAACGAGGAGAGCAATTACAAGATACGTTCGACAGCAATTCGAGATTACGGATACGAGTACAGACAACCCTATGGATACTGAAGGCGATAAAGGTGAAAACAACGGTGGTAGCAACAATTCAGACAAAAGCGAGATTTTATTGCATTATCACAGAAGATAAGTGAAACATAAAAATGCCACCTACCGGAAAGCATCGAGAAACAACTAAATACACAGGAAGGAACATCATCCAATATTCAAAGAGCCAACCCGAAGATACCGCCAATATTCTTCCGCGAAGCAAACGATTATAAAACCGTAGTAGAAGATATTAAAAAAATGGCTAAGGATGAGTTCACAACAGCATATACCGCAAAACATATACGTATAAATTTAAACTCTGTAGAGGACTTACCGGAGATTGACTAGATATTAAGATGAATCAAAGCTAAAATTTCATTCATTCCAAAATCCAGAAGAGAGACCACACTCGGTTGTAATTAAAAGCGTTCCAATTTCACTTACTGAACAAGAAGTACTTGAAGAATTGCAGCACATAGACAAGGATTTGCCAATAAATAAAATTACTATACTACTGAACAGAAACAAACAGATAATTCCAGTCTACGCAGTTGACTTAACCAATAATAATAAAGCTAAACAAATTTCCAACATTGATAAACTTTACCATAAAATAGTTACAGTTGAACCAAAAAAGAAATCGCAAGAAATACCGCAGTGTATAAGATGTCAAAGGTTTGGGCATACTAAAAATTAATTCCCGCTGGATGCAAGATGTGTGAAATGTCTGGGGAATCATATGTACAACGAGTAGAAAAAAGAAGACCCACCAAAATATGTGAATTGCGGAGAAACGCATTCCGCCAATTATAGAGACTGTCGTTAATATCAGAAACTTAAAGCAAGAATCAAATCACCAGGAAACGACAAAACCAGTGAATAACCCGACCTGTAACTCAAAATGTACGTTATTTGCAGATAGTAACATTGCAACATAAAGCCGGATCACAGGAGCGTCACCCAAAGAAACAGAACAAACACCAGCAAACTCATTAACTAATACAATATTCTACAGCTACTTACTCCATATACTGATGTAATAAAAAAAAATCGTATACAAAAAGTTATCGCACTATTGTTCAACATTCCATAATTTAAATACTAATTTCAATAATTTAACGCTCTTAAACTGGAATGCAAATGGCCTTAAAAGGTAGAGGTCAGTCCTTATTGCCTTCATAGAAACACACAGAATAGATATCGCATGTATAAGTGAAACTCATTTAATACCAAATGAAAAATTCAAAATTGTTGGATACAATATACAGGGTGTTATGGAAATGAGTGCAAATATTTTAACCAGTGATAGAGCTCACCAAAATGAACAACTTTTGTATTTATCGTTTTTCATTTAATCGCATATCTTTTCAATCATTTACTTCCACTAAATTTGACGAGCCGCTTGGTAAGAAAATCTCAGTTAAAGGCAAACGACACAAGTATATTAAAACTGCATAGTTCTTGCACAAAAAAGCACAGGGTCAATAACCTACCTACCTCAATTGATAAGCTACGTTGGTGACCAGATGCGACATTTTAGACATAATGCTCATTAAAAACTCTCCTGAACCAATCCATCAACAAGTTCTGTCAGAAATGGATTCCGACCATATCCCAGTAGTGATAAGTTTTCAAAGCAACTATTAAAAGGTAGGCTCTCTTTCTTTATTGAAGAGAATTGCATACATCCAGAAATCACTCTACTATAGACCAGCTGCATAGATTGACAGAATATATAACGAACGGCTTTGAAAAGAAAATGTACACCATTGGGGCTTTTATGGACATAACACAAGCCTTTGATAAGGTTTGGCATACCAGCTTATCTATAAACTAATAGACATTCAAACATCACATTACTTGATCCTCATTATAAAATCGTTTCTTGTAGACAGGACTATTGCTATTCGAGTGAACAATGCATACTCAAGACTCAGAAACGCAACTGCTGGAGTTCCCCTAGGGTCAGTTCTGGGCCCCCTTCTGTACAGCATTTACGCACATGATATACCGAGAAACGGAACTGGCAACTTTCACGGATGATATTGCAATATTTACTCAGCACCAAGACATTCAACAAGCAACACTTCATAGTCGCGAAGCAGTACTTGCAATAGAGCAGTGGAGTAACAAATGGTGCATTAACCTCAATCCTACTAAAACCCAAGCTAAAGTTTTTACATTACGAAGATACATATCTCCAGCTAACATCGTCATTCAACATAAAAATATAGACTGGATTCCTAAGGATACTCCCGTTAAATAATAATAATAATAATGCGTTTATTTAGCCCATAAGCTATACATAAAACACCTTCCATGGCTAAACATTAATTTATATACCGTGTGTCCACAGGAGGACGCACCATAGGATAACCTAATAGAATAGAGAGATCGGCTAATGCTGTGATCGCCGGCACGCTAAAACGTTGTTTTCTGGCTTCTGACTCGCCACTGTATGAAACAATATTGTTATAAATGGTACAAGAAAAAGGACGGTGGTCACAGCACTGGTTGATATTTATATTCTAGTAGCATTATCTTATCTCTATGGTGCGTACTCCTGTGGACACACGGTATATAAATCTGCATAAGAATACCAACTTACTTAATAATCCTCAAGGAACTTAAATCTATTATTAAGAAAAATATTAATATATGTTAATAATAATTATTATTACTATATTACATACTACATAGATACTTTCTTACAATTACCAACAAAACAGTAAACAAATTAATGTACATTTTATAATATTAGCTCTTAAACAATTGATTAAGCTGACTCTTAAAGTGCTGTATTTTCTTGGTTTGCTTAATATGTTCTGGTAACCTATTGTAATCTACTATTCCTTTGAAAAATACTGAATTTTGTGTGAGACTTTTGCTCTTGTAACTAAGCATAAAATCTCTTTTATGTCTAGTTTCATAACTATGTACCTCATTAAAACCAGTTATGAGTTCTGTAAGGTATTGTGGAACCTCACCCATTTTTATTTTTTGTACAAAAACCAATGTATAAATTTTAGCTAGTGTCCTTACATCTACCCAATCCAACCTCTGCAACATATCTCTAATACTGGTGTATCTATTACAAGTCAAAATTCTTCGCATGGCTTTATTCTGTAATTTTTGTAATCTCATTAAGGTCTTTACATGGATACGAGACTAACATAGGCGGCACACATCAACAAAAAACTCAACGAGGCCTACACGCGACTTAGCATGTTATACCCCGTGTTAAATAGAAGATCGCCTCTCAAAGTAGGATGTGGCGTTCTGATATACAAAAGCGTAATTCGGCAAATTCTAACGTATGCTAACCTGTTATGGGGAACGACATCGAAAACCAATATAAACAACGTGCAAAGGTTTAAAAACAAAGTGCTACGTATAATATGCAATGCACCGTGGTTTGTACGAAACGGAGAGCTACACGAAGAGCTTGCAATAGAAGAGTTTAATCATGTGAGTGCTAAGACCTATTTTACAAAACTTCAAAATAGTCCTGCGCAATATTCTTTAATATAGGTCAACGAACAATGACGCGTTTTAAAACAAAAAGACTACCACAAAACTGCCTCTTGTCGTCAGAAGGCTCTACAGTTAGTGACAGTAACTAAACAGAACACTATTTTGTGGTAAAGCTTTTAGTGTATTAACTTTGCGCTAATTTGGTTAGGGATAAATCCCACATGTAACTAAAATGTCACATATTGCCTTTTGTTACCATTGTTGTCTAGAGCATTGATGCTGAACCGACAAAAAAAAATAACTAAAGGAATAGAGGTAAACATTTAATTTTTCTTTCTCAATTTATCAGCGAAGGGTGATTAGAAGAACAGCGATTGTTACATTACAAAACTTCTCGTTACGATGGGCTGTAACAAAGGTTACCGCGTCACTCAGTGGAGAAGGGGGATTTTTACGACCTGAAATTAGAACTACGATCCGGTAAACGAAATCAAGATGTTAATTGCCAAGCGTCACCACTTTACGGACAAAATTGGGAAAAAAAGCTGCAGGTGGGATCATTGTGAAAGTGGAATCAACGAACCCAACCTTTCTGATTTAAATTTGGCAATGCTTGAACGGCGATCCACGGACAGCTGGGTCGAACTTACCTTGAGTTACATTCAAAAATATGTATGTAAAAATGAACATCAAATGGGTTACTAGTTACAGCTAAAACTACTCGAAAAAGGTTTAATGAGGTTAATTGGGCAACGTTTAAACTTAACACAGGCGGTACGATTGACGACAATCGATATAACTACATCAAAAACGGTAACAACTTTAAATTTATACAAAGAACTACTCTCAACCATAAATATTGACTATAAATTCACAAATGACGTATGTCCCATAAGTTTTAAGAAAAAATATTAACAGCTATATTTTATGTTGCTTTAATTTTATATTAAATTCAGCTGCAAGTAATTATTTCAACAGCTCTATTTAATAGAATTATATGCTTAAACTACGGGTAATGATCCATGTTCTTCAACGCCGACCAGACTGAAAGCACTTTATCCTATTGTTTGAGCACTAATCAGGATCGAAGGTACAATGTTTGTAGCCTTCTCAGTTTTTCGCTATCTGGAAAACCGCTGATCGCCAGCTCGCCTTGGAATTTGTGGACTGTATGATTGTAGGTTTCACTGAATAAATACACTCGTTGAAAGCCGGAAATATGTTACTTTATTAGCAATAAAAAACACATGGAACATTTGAACATTTACAAGAATTAGCTTCCGTAGAGCGGACCGGTTTGCATGCTGCCACGTTGACAGATGAAACGTAAGTGTTTTTGGAATCGGATGCCGGCGAGGCAGTCTACTGCGCACAGTACGAATTCAGAATGTAAGAGAGGCGGCAAAAGTTTATAAAGTCCTTAACATACCGCCCGCCTTGGAAAGGGTAACCTTTCAAATAAAACAGTACAGAGTTGACATGTAAAAGCTAGAGTAAAACATGTAACATGAACACACATATATACAAAGCCTAATAGTACATGGATCTTAATCTAGTACAAGAAAACCCGAACAATGGGGAGCCAAAAGGCTTTACGAAAACTGCGCTGAACGCTAACGCACTAGTTCACAACACTAGGTAGCGGGCACAATTTAGCGAAGGATCGCTTCACGATCCCTGACACAGTGTTCACTGACGCCACACGCGTAACGCCGTCAAGGCCAGGGTGCAGCTCGGTGACCCGGCCTAACCTCCACTTCAGAGGGGGTAGATTGTCATCCTTGATGAGGACCATGGAACCAGGCTGGAGGTCCGAAAGATGCGTGCGCCATTTGGTGCGCTGTTGGAGTTCAGAGATGTACTCTTTACTACATCTCTTCCACACATTCTGGTGAAGTTGTTGTATTCTCTGGTATTTAGACAGACGAGACTCGGCCATCTCAGTAACGTTGGGATCAGGCAGTGACACCAACGGACGACCAATCTGGAAATGAGCAGGAGTCAAAGGCTGAAGGTCGTTTGGATCAGAGGACAAAGGGGACAGGGGTCGGGAGTTTAAGGTCGCTTCCACCTGTGCTAACAAAGTGCTAAATTCATCATAATTTAGACTAGCGTTACCTATAACGCGACGTATGTGATGTTTGGAGGACTTGATTCCGGCCTCCCACAATCCGCCAAAGTGGGGACTGTGCGCGGGTATAAAATGCCAAGCTACTCCGTCGTTCGCGACTGATTCGGAAATAGAAGGGTTTTGTTCCGCGAGAAAATTGCCTAATTCGATTAACTCGGAATTAGCGCCTACAAAGTTAGTGCCGTTGTCTGAGTAGACATGGAGCGGTTTGCCTCGTCGAGCCACAAACCGGCGAAAAGCCATTAAGAAGGTTTCAGTAGAAAGATCAGCGACCAATTCAAGGTGCACTGCCTTTGTGATAAAACAATAAGCTGTAACTCGTTGTAAGCGAGCGAAGCTTGAATACTGATTGAACGGAAATGGTTCAACAGAGGTTACAGGAAGACTCTGAACTTCTTTTTTGAATTCTGGAAGCTCAGAACGAACAAGTTTGGAAGCAGGCCAAGATGCCTTGCCTTCGCTTAGCCAGGTGGGGCCATGCCACCAAAGGCTTAACAGACCCAGCGGGTCAAATATCTGCGATCTTTCAGACAAGATGCTACGCTTGGTAGCCTTACTACTTGTAGAATTTGAAATATGGGATATTTCAGACAAGCTGCTACGATTGGTAGCCTTACCACTTGTAGAATCTGAAATATTGAACATGGAAGTAGGCCAAGATGCCTCACTTTCGCTTAGCCAGGTGGGACCGTGCCACCAAAGGCTTGACAGACCCAGCGGGTCAACTATCTGGGAAATTTCAGACAAGCTGCTACGATTGGTAGCCTTACTACTTGTAGAATCTGAAATCTGGGATATTTCAGGCAAGATGCTACGATTGGTAGCCTTACTACTTGCAGAATCTGAAATCTGGGATATTTCAGGCAAGCTGCTACGCGTGGTAGCCTTACTACTTGCAGAATCTGAAATATTCTCTACTGATAAGAATCTTTTCTGAGCGATTTGCAATGAATCACCCAATACCTCTACAGGTTCCTTGAGAGGGATAGAGACAACGAATCGACCATTCGCTTCTCGTTGCGTATTTTGCACGAAATGTGCCTCACAGGCGTTCTCTTCATTTGTGCGGACCTTTTCCTCAGGGTAATGTTCGAGTTGCCAAAACCTAGCAATGGGGTCAGAAGCATCCTCGATCGTGCCAAGATTGCACTGTACAGGGTACGCAGAAGGAGGGCCAGAAACAATCCAACCAAAACGAGTTTTTTGGAGGATGGGAAGATTTGGGCCTAGACCAATTTGTCCAATACAAAGGAGCTGCCAGAAAATGGGCGAACCAATCAGAATGTCGATGGTGCCCGGTTGGTCGTAGGACAGATCTGATAACTTGATGTTATCAGGAACCTTGAAGCTGTTTCGCTGGACGCGAAAACTTGGGGTAACACCCGTAATCTCATCGAGAACAAGACAGGATAGGCCAATGCCGTATGAAGTGTGAGGGGCTTGCAGCTTGATATCACACCTAGCCTTGATTTGAGAAGTGGCTTTACTTAAGCCAGAAACAGTAACGTTGACTTCGCGAATTGGAAGCTTCAACCCTTTACACAAATCTGAACGTATAAAGTTCGATTGGGAACCGGAATCCAACAGGATTCGCACAACGTGAGGCGTACCATCATCAGCGATGAGTTTAGCGGTAGCCGTAGGTAAGAGTACCTGAAAAGCATTCGAACAGAATGCCGAAATCGATTGATTTAGTTCAACAGGGGTTTCTGCCGACATCGCAGATCCTGGTTGACTAGAAGAAGCATTTTGAGGTTTATCCTCATGAAGAAGTGTGTTGTGCCTTGATTTGCACTTTCTACACGTATATTTGGAGCTACAAAGGCTCGCAAGGTGACCCTGAGTTAGGCAATTAAAGCATACGCGGAGCTCTTTTGCCTTTGACTTTCTGTCAAGAACAGACAGCTTGACAAAGTTATCGCATTTGTACAAGGAATGAGATCCTTTACAAAGTGGACACGAAGGGGTACCTGACACAAATGATTTCGAATGTACCTTGGAAGACTTTTCGGGTACAAGCTTAACATTTTTTACTTCCAGAGTTTCTAGAAGATTTGCTGTGTTTTGCAAGAATTCCTTGAACTCATCAAGATTAGGCAGGTCATAAGTTGACCGGTTTCTAAGGACCTCCCATTCACGAAATGTAGTGGGGTCCAGTTTTTTAGAAACTACATAAATTATAACAAAATCAAGAAGCTCGCTTTCGGTAGCTAATGATTTGATTGCTGCAAAATGTTTGAATAACATATCGCTAATCGTACGTAATTTAGTTGCAGATTCCTTACTGCAAGATTCAAGTTCAAATATAGCCTTGAGGTGGTTATGAACCAGAATTTTTGGATCATTGTATCGATTGCACAATGCATCCCAAGCTAGAGTATAATTACTCGCAGTAAACTCTAAACTTTTTATAATTTGGCTTGCATCACCCTGTAAACTAGCCTTTAAGTAATGCAGCTTTTGAATATTAGTTAACGCTTGATTCTCATGAATTAAACTAATAAAAATCTCACGAAACTCTAACCATTCTGAAACGTTCCCTGAATATTTGGGAATAGAAATGGCAGGAAGGCGTACAGCTTGATTATTGCAATGTGAACTGCAATTTGAATGCGTTGATCTTACGCTACCAGCAGGCGATCCAGAACGATCTAATGCAACATCAGACTGTTTGTTGTATTCATTAATCAAATATTCAGCTTGTGAAATTGCAAAATAATAAGAATCCTCAAATTCAACTTGTTGCTGCATTTCAGATTCTGTATCCTCACTGGTTTCTAAAATTTGTTCATGAACCGCATAATATTCCGAAAACAAGGTGGCTGTATCATTCAATCTTTTTTGCAATTGAATAATCTGAGCGCTAGATAAGAATTGATCTTTATCATGAATTTTTTGCAAAGATTGCCCGTAATTTGAGAAACGCGTAAGCTTTCCCTTGATAGAGCCACGTACTCTTACAAGCGGATCCATAATTGTTGAGATTAAAAACAATTTAACCGATCGATTTAACTTTTCGTACGCCTGTGGCGTGAATTTTGTACGCTTCTGGTACTCGGACCCAACGGGTCAACTTTCTGTGATATTTCAGGCAAGATGCTACGCGCGGTAGCCTTACTACTTGCAGATTCTGAAATATTCTTTAATGATAAAACCCTTTCGCACGCCTCTGGCGCGAATTTGTTTATACCGCAGACAGCGCTTGCTAACAACGCGAGAAACTTGTAGCTTACGACGCAGAAAACGACCCTGGTACAACGCGGGAAACTTGTTGCTACGACGCAGAAAACGGCCTTGGTACAACGCGGGATTATTTATGAAACATGCAGGGTATATCGCTAACAAACGTAATAGCTTGGCATTTCACGCAATTAAAATGTTTATATGACTCATAAACCATTTGTTTACGCAATAATACGCAGCTGAAATTATGCACACATGCAAACACAGACGAAATAAACCAAATTTATGCATAGGAAAATCAGGCTTACATTTGATATTGGTGTGTGCCGCCTTGCCGGTTTTCTGTTCCTACTACCGTCTGGCTAGCAGCTGCAATGCCCACGTGCACGAATCTTGGCGTTGATAGCACCGTCTGCTGTCTTCCTTCCTCTCGTTACGGGCACCGCATGCGCCCTCTTCGTTCCACGCGTTGCTGCGAATTTGGACGCTGCTTCCTTGCGGCCGATTGCATGCGATGCAATACAAACTGAATATGCTTTGTACTTGCCTATGACCAATGTTGTCGAATGCTGTCGCTGTTTTGGACCCGCAATGACCTAATGTGGTTTAATCCGGTTCTCTAGGACCAATGTTTGTGGCACATCCGGATCGAAGGTCCAATGTTTGAGCACTAATCAGGATCGAAGGTACAATGTTTGTAGCCTTCTCAGTTTTTCGCTATCTGGAAAACCGCTGATCGCCAGCTCGCCTTGGAATTTGTGGACTGTATGATTGTAGGTTTCACTGAATAAATACACTCGTTGAAAGCCGGAAATATGTTACTTTATTAGCAATAAAAAACACATGGAACATTTGAACATTTACAAGAATTAGCTTCCGTAGAGCGGACCGGTTTGCATGCTGCCACGTTGACAGATGAAACGTAAGTGTTTTTGGAATCGGATGCCGGCGAGGCAGTCTACTGCGCACAGTACGAATTCAGAATGTAAGAGAGGCGGCAAAAGTTTATAAAGTCCTTAACACCTATAATACCCTACAACTGAGGATTTTTTCTCAAAACTTATGGGACATACGTTATGACACATAGGCGATAATTACTTAACCCTCATAACGTTAAACTACACACAAACACTAAAACTTCACTGTAAATACTCAAAATAACTTAAAAGCGATAATTTCTGTTCAATATCTTAACGTTTAAATGAACAACGGCACTGCGTGCTTTGGCGACACTTCGGTAATCACTTCCCTGTATATTTGTGCGCGTTAAAACTATTACAAGAGGTCATAATACCTTTTGAAGTGATTCAGCTGCTATGCTGATGCTGTCCAACCAAACTACAGGTCGGTGTCCAAGCAATTGGCTCCAAAATGCCTGAAGAACGACGGGAAACTACAGAGGGGCGATAGGTCAAGCGGGTGTGAAGCGGATTATATCCCCACGAAGGGTAAAACAAATCCCGTACGATAGGCAGGGGTTGCGATACGGTACTCGTAACTTCAGTAACGACACCTTAGCACAAAGGAGGTTTCCATTTATAATCCAGTTGTCTAGTGGCAGTGGAACCATGAAGACGTGTTGTGCAGCGGTCTGACCTTGGAAATTTCAGTTTACCCAGCTTATGCCGTGTGTGCGGCTCCATGGAGGTCAATGCGCGAAACGCAATCTCATGAAAATTATATAATATTCCAACAAAGGTTGGTCTAGACAGCTAAAATGTATCAACAGCCGTCGAGGCCATGGACACTTGGAGAAGCGCTATTAACGCAACAAAACTAGGTCCTGACTCGGGAGAATCAAGCTAGGGCATCTGAAGAAGCAAATTATTACCATGCATGGACAACCGAAAAAGCAAATGGAGAAAGGTTGCAATTAGAACTAACTGAATTAGTACTACAGGTGAATGAGTTCAAAAGGCGAACACCTGTGATAACGCCCAATACACAGGCGCTAGAAAATGGAACAATCTCCAATCCGCAGCTACAATTATAGCAGGCTTTGGACGAAATCAAACAGCGTAAAGGGCAAGTATTAACTTTGCAGGAACAAAACAAGAAGTTATTACAGCCACAAGAGGAAAAGGGAACTGCAAAGAAAAAATCATACAGCCCAGCAAATTCAGATGAAGAGGAGCAACTTGTCGCCAGAGAAACCGATTGGCTTTCGCCCAAATCTAGAAACAAAGAACGCGCAAGGCTGCCGAATCTCCTGAAAAATCAAAAGAGAGCCCTAAAAAGCAAACCGATAAAACCTCCAAAACCATCAAGCTGCCACCGGTCACCTTCAGTAACGTAGATGACTACGGCGTAATCAAGGAAAAATTAAATACAGGCCAGCTCGTATATCAAACTGGCATGATAAATAACAACCAAATTAAAGTAATGTCGGCTCTCCTGATGAGCACAGAAACTTGACAAAATTAATAAATGACACTAGCATCCAATGGCACTCGTATGAAAATAAATCCACGAGACCTATTAAGGTAATGGTTAAGAACTTAAATTCTACAGCTAAACCAGAAGAAATTGCCGAGGAACTAAAGAAAACGAAATTTAAGATTATAGAAGTAACACAAAAACTCAAGAGAACTACCTTTAATAATGAGGTGATATATATTCGCTTGCCATTGTATATGTTAGTCTTCCAGAGATATGAAGACATCAATAGAATCTACGGAATCCAATACATCAATAACGTGAAAGTCAAAATAGAGGCATCAAGGAATAGCAAGCTTATCCCGCAACGTAAAAGATGTCAAAGATATGGGCATACAAATAAATTCTGTAGAATAACTCCAAATTGTGTTAAATGCGCAGGAGAACACTTAACTACGGCTTGCTCAAAACCTAAAGACACACCTGCCAAGTGCTTCAACTGCTCTGAAGCACACCCAGCTAGCTACAGGGGCTCCACGACTGCAAAGGAGCTGCAGAAAAGAAGAAATGATACGGTTAATGCCAAAAAAACCACTCCTCAACAAAAACCAGCGGTATTTCATACGGTTAAACCGGAATATTTTACGCCAAAGCTACCGAACAAACATCAACTGAATTAACATCCCCAACATCATCAGAACCATCCACAATGCAGCTCATGCAAGATATGATGAAAACACTGGATCAAATCACCGAAAAGCTTAACAAGCTAGAAGCCAGAAGTACTGGAACCATACCCAAGGCTAAAGTAAGATAATGGACCGATAATACTTACTCATCGCCACATGGAATTCCAACGGCATTCTAAACAAAAAACACGTTCTTGAAGTCTTCCTGAACACACAACACACAGATGTCTGCCCCACTTCTGAGACTGGATGCACTCTGGTATATTTGCAACTCTGACATACATAGAGAACTTCGGATTCCAACTGTAAAGGAAAAGATTAAAAGGTTTGCCGGCAAGCATGAAGCCCGGTTACACCTCCACATAAATGCAGAAGGTTTTCGAGTGCTGGACAGTCAACACCAGGTCCGAAGACTGAAGGGAACCAAACCATCTAATCTTGTGTAGTGTATTGTGTGTAAAAGCAGAGCATAGTGCGTGAGTGAAGTGTAAATAGTTATAAGAGGAAACTAAAAGGTATCGGTGGATTGAATTTAGGTGATAAGTGTTTAGTCTTAAGATGTATTACATAAAACTTAATGGTTAGTCTTTACGACTAGTTTTAATTGTAAGCACAATGGTGCTATTAATTTAAAAAACTAATTTCTAATCCGCTTCGAAGGCGACGACTGGAGATGCGGAATTCCTCTGCTAAACATTTACCAACAAGCCACTTAAAAGACACAGGGCTTGACCGATGACACCCACTCAATTCCAACACTTCAAAATTTTACCATCCCGGCTAAGACCGAAGTCTTCGTCGGTGGGGCAAAAACAAACACTTGTTGACCGTCTCAGTGTGAGAGGATGATTGATTGATCCAGGTTGAATCCTAAAGCCAAAATAAATACGAGCACGCGCTGCTTAATTTGGTACTCTATCTAACTTATGGAAGCATACGAATGACATCGAGTTGTCCAATATATTTTCGCTCACAAAAGGGAACCACCTGTAAGCAAAGATCCGCCTAAAAATACGATAAGGTGAATTACGTCATCCAGACGGGGGAACAAAGCTAAATTTAGATTTAATAAAGTGCTGCCCAATGCCTTATGGAACAAAGGGGCCGGGAAACGCTACTGTATGCAATAAACGAAATTAGGTTCAGAAACACAACTAAACTTTCAATTTGCGTGTAAATGAACCGGAAAAGCACCAGAATCGAGGCTACAAATGGGGAAAAAGGCATAAAAGCGTTAAATGCACAAATTGTCCTTACACGATCTCAAACGCGATAAAGAATCTTGGTTCTTTTTTTTAAACCTTTACTAGTATTCATTTATGAATTTTTAGGTTGCATCGAACTCTTTGTAATGAATTAAAAACACTTAGAGAAGTGTTGGTTTCTTAAAGTGGTCGTAAATTTGTAACAGTGGAAATGGAAAACTTCTTAAAAAGAACGGAATTAAAATAACACTGGCCCACTGTATTAATCTTCGCATGAGGCGTGTAAAGGTTATAAAAATATATACAATCGATCTTTACAAATGTTTGCAACGATTTTTACTAAATTTCCTAAGTACCCTAAATTTTGAAATTGGCAGAACACCTGAAAAAGTGGTAGGTCGTTGAGAACAAGGTTAGATTTATTAAGACCTAATAATATTGTTAATCAGTGAACAAAAACTGAAGGTGAAATAAAAATCATATTGGGAGAAGACAATTCGTACAAAAACAGAATTTTAAGGATAAAAAGGATGTTACACTTATCTTAAAGTAGGAGATTTCAGATACGCAAAACTTTCTTGGAGTCATACATAAAGAGTTAGGAAATCAGACGAAAATTGAAATAACATCCTCTAATAAAGTATGCAAAAGCCATGTTATAGACAACCAGATAGAGAAATATCATATCTGAAGCATATTAACTAGTTATAGTTACACGAGCAAAAAGGCAATCGCTTGCCTAATGCTACTAACTAATGCTTAAGAAATGGCGACTGCAGAGAATAATTAAAAATGAGAGCTAAAAAATAGATCTACTCCAGACAGATAACAGGTACCTTTT
This sequence comes from Agriotes lineatus, assembly GCA_940337035.1. Lineage (NCBI taxonomy): Eukaryota > Metazoa > Arthropoda > Insecta > Coleoptera > Elateridae > Agriotes > Agriotes lineatus. The sequence goes on along the minus strand of CALNHX010005919.1, from coordinate 52,491 downwards.
TAAATGTTCCTAATAAGGAAGAAGATAATATTTGCTACACTGGATGCTCAAAGAATTATTTTTTTGGAAACTCAATTATCTGTGTCGTGTAATAATCGAGCTATTAAACAAACTCACCTTTACTAAAAAGGAATTGATCTTATATTGTAACAATCTTAATGTGGATTTAGTCAATCTTTATTATTACTTTAATTAATAATAGGGTACGCCCAAAACTTATTGTCATCTATACCTTTTCAACTTCAAATTGGCAGTAATCAATTTCAAAGTGGGTATAAACAATTTGAATTCGAGAATAAACAACTTCAAATTGGGACTAATCAACTCCACATTGGGACTAATCAACTCCACATTGGGCCTAATCAATTTCAAATTGGCACTAAAGAACTTTAAATTAAAACAACTTCAAAATGAAATAAAGAATTTCAATTTGAGAATAAACAACTTCAAATTGAGACTAATCAGTTTCAAATTGGCACTAAACAATTTTAAATTAAAGCTGATGATTAAAATCGAATTATATCGTAATATAAATCCAAATATATAAATCAATGTATTTTGAGATAAAAATGAGAAACCTTACAAGTCAAGGCAAAATCTAATACAAACTGTATAAATCCCCTTAGTGATATGCTATTATATTATTTGATGTAAAATAGATACACGTTTGTTTAGACTAATTTATTTAAAAATATGACCTCATTTAAATTATTTACTTTTGAGTAGAATACTTTTACTAGCTCAGGTAGAACATTTACTCCTATCAGGTTAGGTTAAAGCTTTTTAAAGTATGATTAATTATTGGCATTTATTAATCTTTGCTACAGTCTTGATTGTTATATATTATTAAAATTATTATACTTTATAGTTAATTAACAATATAAGAATTAGGTTAAATGACACTTCTATGAACTGTCAAAGTCAAAACATCAATATGAAAGGTTAGAAAAACTCATATTTTTTAGTTATTATCGTTTTAAATATAGAAAAATGGTAAGTATTTCTTGTTAATATCTTATATTATCACTTTATAAATTATTAATGTTTATTTTAACATATACCTGTGATTACCTTCACTTAAGTGCTCCTATCAGATGTCCCCGTCCAACTATGTACAAGCTGCCTGCTTATGTCGAATGTGGTCGCGGAGCTAGCACCATGCATACAAGCGCTCCGTCTGCTTATATAAAATTATACGGTTGTGCAGTTCGACAAATGTAATTGTATTACAATGGCGAGAAGAAACAGTACTAAAAACGAAAGCGAATATAATACCGATGCTCTAGCCCAAAAAATAGCTGATAAGTTGATAAAAAGTGATGTGTTTATGATTAAACTTAGATGCAAACTTAAGACTGTGATCGATGAATCTTAAAGAGATATTATTATCTAAGGATGTGGTGGAGAAACTTACAATTTAGAAGAACAATTGGGTGCCGCTAAATCTTCTTCTGAATTTCTGTTAGATGAATATGCGCAATATACCCGAAAAATGGTCTGCGAAACTTCGGGATACCAGTGACTTCAAACGAAGAGACCCAGCAAGTGGTCACTAAATTTTATAAAGAAAAGCTTAACATCGATTTACATAACCATGCAATTGATGTGTTAAAAAGTAAAGAAGGTTACTGTAACTCAATTATTGTTACGTTTGTGCAGCGTAGTGTAAAACAGGGCGTTTTCCAAAGCAAACGCAAATTAAAAGGAACTAAATGGTTATTCGGGAAGATCTTACTCGAAAACGGTTGGAGTTATTAAAATACGCTGCAAATAAATTAGGATATAACTTAGTACGTTCTAATGATGGAAAGGTTTTTGCTAAAATAAAGAGGAATGTTCACATTATCAGTACATGCAATGGCCTGGATGAGCTGCTTATCTAGTATTTCACAGAGCAGCTTGCGCGCAACTGCATTTTGTTTGTTTCTATATTTTTTCAGTGTGATATACTTTATTATTTCAGAATGTAAATCGACTCCGCCAAAATGTACCCAACTGTCTTTATAAGTACATGTGACTTGTCCACAATTTACCCATTATGACTTTTATTCGTTAACAGTGTCGTCGAGCTGGTGTACAAACATATCTTTAAAATAATGAATCAACACAACAAAAGTGTTAGTTAAAAATGCTATTCGAATTAGAGCAAGCGACATAGGCTATTTTCTTAATATTAAGGTGGTACAAACAGATGCAAGAAACTATAAAAAAATATAAAACTCTACCTTTCCTTATAATAAAACTAAAAATGAATTCGAGTCTTTATATGAAAAATTTGTGTTTACTTCCAAACCTTGTCGTAAGTGCAAAAACTTCTTATTTGCTTCTCTGGTATATTACCAATAACTAATTGCATTCTGTTCATCCACAGCTATTTAAAAGAGGAAGTTCTATGGTCACTGCAGATCACGTCTTAGAAGAGAAACTACGAGTAGCTGAAACTCCACACGAAAGCTTGATCATTTTGTCTGTAACATCCGCTCTATTTCTCAAAGCAAGGCAGAGCTCAACGTCAACCACCAACTCAACGGATCTGGGCAAGCTCCTAACCACTTCTTCCGGGACATCCTTAATTGGATTCTCAAGAAGATCCAGTATTTTCAGCTTAGGTACTGCGCTGTAGCTCCGCCAAGGCATGGAGGTGAGGCTACAGTTTCTCAAGGATAGCTGTTGTAGATGCGGCAAGTAGGGGAGGCTGCCATCTATCATCAAACCCGGGTTGTGGTCCAACATCAGCACCTGGAGCTTGGAATTCTGTCGAAACGCGTTTAGATTGAAGGTCAGCAGGCCATTGCTGGAAAGGTCGAGGAACTCGAGCTTTCTGGCTGAATGTACGCCGCGAAGGTCGTCGCTCGTTGTGAGCTGGTTCTGGCTCAGAGTCAAGTACAGCAGATTAGGGTACTTTTCCAAATTAGCTATTTCCGTGATGTCGTTTTGGTCCAGCATCAAGTACCCGGTGTCTGAGTCCAGGTCTCTCGGAATTGACACCAGCCCTTTGTTGAACAGGTCCTGGATTTGGCCAAGGGACTCCGGGCTGTTGCTGATAATGTATCGACAGTGGTTTCTGAAAATCCAATCAGTAGTCAGTAAGTCTGAAAATATATAGTGGTTATGGTAAATAGTAAATATCTCATACGGAGAAGAATTGAATATTAATATGAAATACCACAATGATTTGTAAAACGGCCAAAGTCAATGTAAAGTTGATAAAGAGGTGATTACTGAGATTCAAGACCAGCAAGGTCGAGAAACAAATATAATTGCTTTTAATTCGATCGAGTCACCTAAATCAACTCATAAAGATAGATTAGCAGGTAATATAGTTAGAATTCGGTCAATGTGTAATGAAATTCCTAATGTGAAGCTTAGTTAAATCGAATCGTTTCGTTTAGAAAAATATGCTGCATATAAACAACGACCAATAAAAGTTAAACTAAGGCGGGACCCTCCGCTCACGATATGACCCGCAGCTTTTATTTAAAAATTTAGATTTAGAACTTAAACATTTAAAACAAATAAAGGATCCTAAATAAATAATTTACGTGATTTGTTACAATCAGGATAGTAGACACAAAAAAATAAATAAAAATTGACTAAAATAGCTTAAAACAAGGAATAAATACCGATTTCTCGCAAAAACATTTCTTGCAACCGCCTTCAAAGACATTACCATTAATACCAAAAGCTGCCATTGGAATTGAAGTGTTCCTTACTGATACGAGTACAAGAAGGTATATGTTGCTAGGCAACACTTATAATTCTTAGAATTAAAAGTAGATACTGTTACGTTCAAGGAACTAAAAGTAAGTTCTACTTGGTCGCTTATAGACGGAGAGATGCGGTTCACTGTAGACATAACACAACACAGGTGCAAATCTGCGTCACTGCAGGCTGCCAGACAGAAGTACACTGACCTCCCACTCAATTTCTAGATCTTCCACATGGGTGGGCAACCGAAGAGCGGGACAGGCAGCAGTCAATTGTTCGTTACTAAATATTCAACGTAAAATTAACGTGATACGTGAATTACGCCTTAGAACTTTTCACTCACGTTCACGGCCCGATTTTCAAATATTACTCATGTTCACGACGGGACCTGCTGTGACCCAGCGCGACCTGACTATTTTCACGTCACTTTACCCATCCCTAATACAGGAAATACGTACTAAATTAAGTGATTTTTACTTAGCGGTTCTATCAGATGCCAATGGTATAATAATTATCTCTAAAACATGGCTTTGTATACTATTAGTGACAGTGAATTTCTAAATAAAATCGATGTGTTTCGTAGCGATCGCTGGAAGGTACCTACTTAGAAAAAGTGTATGGCGGGGTCTTTTAATAGCAGTGAAAAGAAAACTTCAAGCAATGCTATGGAAATATATACTGGTGACAGAGAGGAACTTTGGGTATCGGTTCAGTTTTATAAAATAAGATTATTTTATGTGCTGCGCATTATCCTCTTTTATCAGACTATCATAACTGTTCTGAACATATGGAAGATTTTATTATTAGAAATTATTATTATTATTTGTTGCTGCGGGTGATTATAATCGGCGCAATATTACGTGGGAAACCGAAGACGATTTGGATGGATTATTTACTACACACCTGCCTGTCGATGAATAACAAATTATTTACGATTTTTTATTGTAGTCTGCGTCAATTTAATAGCATTAAATATTCAAATGGTGTCATTTTAGACCTAATATTTTAACAATTACTTACAGTACGTTGAACCTCTACCTTATCTTCTGTGCAATGTGCACCATCTGGCAATTTTATTTATATCAACTAGTTTAATAGCACATGAACTACAAACAGCCGATGCATTTTATTTTGACTTTAACGATGCTCCATACTTTTATATCAAGAACTACATGTCTGACGTTGATTGGGAAGCACGTTTTTTTGGATAATGGTTTGAATGGGTGTGTAAGAAGCTTTCATGATGTTTGTATACCACTAGTAATTTTCTTAAATGGTTCTCACATCAGCTTATTAAATCATTAAATCAAAATAAAGGCGAGCAGATAAAATTTAAACAGACCAGTTCAAAATTTCAGTATAGCCATTTCAGTCGGTTGCGTAATTTATGTAAAGATTAAATGTCCTTGACGCATAATACATTTATTAGAAAAACAGAAAACTCTATTGCAGATGATAATAAATATTTTTGCTTTGCGTGTAAAGTAAAGAATAGGGACATTAAAACGGTGCCGACTACAATAGTATATTAAAGTATGAGTGGATAACAAGGTCTTTAAAACATGCGCGAGTTTTCGAGCACGACGGCGTAGCCGGAGTGCTCGAAATAGAGCAAGTGTTTTAAAGACGAGTTATCCACGAATACTTTACGCTATGTTTTATTATACCTGCAATACTGGAAATAAATTACACACTAAAACCTTAGAAATAATTTTTGTCGTGACAAATCGAGAGGGCATAATAATATTGCTACTATAGTTACGAGAATTGTTTACGTTTTTGTCGCGTCCACGTCCGTTGTTGCATTCAGTCGTGTCAGCAAAATAAAGAAAGCGATGAAGTTATAATGTTACCTATATACCTTATTTCCTTAACAACCTTTAAAGCTCGGCGTGCTTTCATCGCCTGTTTTCGCATGCTCAGGCGTGCTTTAAAGAGCGATTCTGATGAAGGTATAATAAAAAATTTATTATAATGATAATTCAATTTCTGATAGTATTGGCGTAGCAAATTTTTGTTGTTAATATTTATTATAGTTTATAGGATCAGCGATGGTAGTTCCTTTGATTATATTACTTCACCGATACATATTTTATATGTGAATGTAACATGTCCTGAAATTAATAAATTAGTCTTAAAAAGTTGCCGGTTAACAAAGGGCCTGAGCCCGATGGCTTGCCGCCCAGTTTCCTTAGACATTGCTCTGACTAATTTAATACCATTGTTTATACTATTTAACATATCTTTACAAAGCGGTCAGTTTCCATCTGTTTGGAAGCATGCATTCATTGTACCTATCTTTAAAAGTGGAAACCGCAATAATGTATGTAATTACAGACCAATAAATATTCAGTCTGCTATACCTAAAATATTGGACAGATTAGTTAGTATTAGTGTTCCTCAACATTTTAGAAATAGAATTGTTAATCAACAGCATAGTTTTTATTTCAATAGAAACATATGTTCCAATTTACTTCAATACGCCAATTTTATAAGCGATTCAATGGAGGAAAGATTTGTGGTTGACTCTGTTTATACTGGCTTTAGTAAAGCATTGGACAGGGTTAACCATAAATTACTATATGCGAAATTAAAAGCTTATTGTGTTGTTGGAGCTTTGCTTACATGGGTAATTTCTTTTGTAGGTGATCGGGTTCAGCGAGTTAATGGTACTTGTTATAAATCGTCATCATTTACGGTACATTCTAGTGTTCCTCAAGGATCCTATTAGGACCTTTTCTGTTTTCATTATTTATAAACGATATTGGACTATGTTTAAATTCACATTACCTTTTTTAGTTGCGGACTATTTGAAAATATTTAAAAAGATTAATCATCTGTGGATTGCATTTCTTTGCAAACGGACCAGGAGACTCTAACGAAATAGTGTACAGTCAATGATATGCATTTGAATATGTCTAGGCATATAAGGTTTAGCAGAAGACTTGATGATGCTCTCTTGAAATATTACATTAACGATGAAATTCTAGAGAATGTTTCAGTTATTAGAGATCTGGGTGTTTTGTTGCCTAGATCCTTATCATTTGTTAATCATATTGATTATATTGTCAGCAGAACTATGATACTGTTGGGTTTTATTATGAGTGACATCTAAATTTAGCGATATGAGATATGCACTATATTGTATGTTTTCCAGGTAAGATGCATTTTGAACTATAATTGTATGGGCTCCTATACATATATAGTATGATCAAAAATTATTTTCATATAGTGTGGCTATGACATAGTCCCTTATTTATAAATGGAACTATAAGTCACTTAAAAATCAAATGTCAGGTTTAACATTTAAGTCAAAATGTACTAGCGTTCATAAATTAGGAACTATTTCATAACCATATTATATGAAGGAGTACAACGTAAAATTGTTAAAACTCTGTGCTTTAAGTCTAATATTAGATACGAAAACTTAAGTTATAAACCATAAATACCAGCATACATTTTGGATTCCACCCTATGTACTACATAAGACGTAGTTATTTTGAATTGTGTTTTGAGTTTAAGATATTAAATGGTCGTATATCATGTCATGTCGTAGCATTATTATTATTCTTGTGTTAGGCTGCTTTATACTATATATATATTCTCATTCATAGTAAATGGTACTATCCGTTAAATAAACTATTTTATTATAAAGTTTAAACAATATTGAGAATTATTGAAAAGCTGATAATGAATTGTTGTAGGTTAACAGGAAGAGGTTTTTGAATAATTTGACAACTTTTCATTGAATAAACAGTAAATGTTCAGGAAGTTTGCAATAGATTTTTAGTAATTTTAGAGTTTGAGCAAATTTCTAGAAAAAATTTTGAGCGAGTTGCAGCCATTGTTAATAAACGTTCCACAGAATTTGCAGTAAAGTTTCAGGAAGCTAGTAGCAAATTTTAGCAAGATTACAGAAGAGCTTCAGCAGGTTTGTAACAAACTTTCTGTAAGTTTCTAGAGACTGTTCAGCATGTTAAAAGCAAGTGTTCACTATACTTATTAGGAAAGCTTACTATAGCTGTTGAATAGCATTACAGTTTAATTTGTGGTAAACTTTCAGGAGAACTTTTTTAGTGAGTTTGCATAATCTCAAATTTATGCACATTTGAGCAAGGAATCGAGCACGTTTATAATCAATGCATTGGTTTCCCAGTAAATTATATCAATATTTAAAAATAAATCAAAAGGTTTTTGAGTAAATTTGCAATGTTTGTTTATCAACCTTTCATTAAACACACAATAAATATTCAGAAAATTTGCAGTACCCTTTTGGTAAGTTTAAAGTAAAGTTTGAGCAAATGTTTAGAAAGGTTTTTGGCCGAGTTGCAGCCTAGATTCATTAACGTTTCATAGATTTACAGTACATTTTCAGGAAGCTGGCAGAAAATGTTAGCAAGATTGCAGAAGAGCTTCAGCAATATCTTAAATATAGAAATGGAGAGTACCTACTACAAAATATTCCTAGAAAAAATACATGCAGGTCATCTAGGCTTCCAAAAATACAAACAAAGGGCCAACCAAACAGTATGGTAGCCCGACAGAAACAAACAGCTGGAGGATAAAATAAAATACTGCAGAGAATGTATAAAGAATAAAAACCACATGAAAGCGCTGAAGTAATATACAAATTGAAAGAGGCATTTATCCTGCACGAAATTCCGAGGAAACTACACACCGATAATAGAAGATACTTCAAGTCAGCTAAATTATTTAAATTTTCTGAAAAATGTGGATGTGGATAACCATTACCCTGTGGAGAATCACCTGCTGAACTGCTAATGAGTCGAAACATTAGGGATATACTACCAACTACGAAATAACGTCTGAAGCCAGCTACTCCAGACCACAAGAAAATAAGACAGGATGGGACAGAGGACAGAGGACAGAGGGAAAAGGAACAACAAAGAAACAACTAAAATAAGATACATAGAACAAAAGATTTTCCAATACTAAATGAAGGTCAACGTGTATGGATAACCGATACACAAATGGAAGGGACAGTGATATTATAATGGTTGGATGAACGAAGATCGTACAACGTTAGTACAGACAAACAGGAAGTGCGACGGAATAGAAATTTCTTACACCGTTACCACCTGAAGAAACAAAAGACGCATTGATTGCCTCGATAGATGTACCAATCATCTTCAATTAACGAGAAAATGGAGCAGAGAAGAAGTACGAGAAAGAAGCAGAAGCACGCTCGTTACCTTCGAAGTTAATTTTAATTTAATTGTGTATTGTGTAGAGTAGTAGTAGTAGCAGTTCAGTATTCCATGTATTAAGTAAACAATGTGTTGGAGGTTAATGTAGAATAGACTAGTAGGGTACATAACACAATTTATATACTTTTAGAATAATAATGTACTTGCTTAAGAGGGAAGATGTAAGGTGGATTGCCTGGGCAGAGTAGTAGGCTGGGTGTGGCATGTTTGACTTACAAAACACGATCGGAAAATATAAAGTTCATTGAGTAGTGCTACTTGTGTTTTCCTTAGAATAACGCCGTTACAGTAAGTTAGAGTAAAGTTTGAGCAAATGTTTAGCAAGGTTTTAGGGTAGCCTAAATTGATAAATGTTGCATAGATTTTCAGTAAATTATCAGGAAGCTGGCAACAAATTTTAGAAAAGCTTCAGAAGTTTTGCAACAAACTTTTTGTAAGTTTCTAGAGGGTTTTTCACATGTTGAAGGCACATTTTCACCTCCATGAAAACATTTTTAGTGAGTTTTAATGAATTCAAATTTACGCATATTTTAGCAAGAAGTCTGGCGAGTTTCTAGTCAACCCCCAACCTGCAATGGTTATTTAGAAGAATTGCTAAAAGCTTTTAGTAAGTTATAGTAAAATTTCAACAAATTTTCAGAAAGTTTTTGAGTAAATTTGCAGTGGATGTTGACCAACTTTCATTGAACACAGGGCAAATATTCATAAAGTTTGCAGTACATTTTTGATAAGTTTAGATTAACGTCTGAACAAATATATAGAAAGCTTTTCGGGAGAGTTGCAGTATACATTCATAAACGTTGCATAGAATGTATAGTAAATTTTTTGAAATTTGGCAACAAATTTTAGCAAGATTACAGTAGAGCTTCAGGAGGTTTGCACCAAACTTTCTGTAAGTTTTTAGAAGCTGTTGAGAATATTGACAGCAAATTTTCACTATTTATAGTAAGAAAGCTTGCGAAAGCTATTTAGTATATTTCCCAGAAAAAGTAAACAGTAACGAGTAACTTATTAAACATAGTTTTACTTAAGTTGAATAAAGTCAAATTAAGACACATTTCACCAGGTGTTTGGGCGAGTTATAAGTCAATGTTCTACAGGTTTGCAGTCGGCGTTCAGTAAGACTGCTACAAATTGTTAGTAAGATTACGACAAAAGTTCAGTAGGTTTTCAATAGATTTTAAGCAGTTTGCACCGAATTTGACGCAAATATTCAGAAATTTTACTACAAATTTGTAGTAAACTCTGAAGACCTCAAATTTTCAGTGAACATTACATCAGATTCTCAAGGGTTTATAATAAAAGATAAGCACATTTTACTAAGTTCACATTACCTTTTCAGTAAGTTTAGAAATTTTGCAGCAAATTTTCAAAAAGCTTAGAACAATTTTTTGTAATTTTACACTCAAGTTTAAGCAAATGTGCATAGGGTTTTAAAGCAGGTTTGTAGTACTTCTATGTTTAAAAACATTTTATGGAATTTGTAGCAAATTCCGTAAGTTAGTAGCGAATTTTCAGCCTATTGACAGCACTACAAAACTTGCAGTAAACTTTTAAAAAACCTTGAAACAAACTTTTAGTAAGTTTGCATAGATACAGTTAAACTTAAAGGACATCCGGTTTCGGTGCGACCCATTAGTCAACGTTCAACAAGTTTGCAGTGCATTTTCACGAAGCTTGCAATAATTCTTGAGTAGCATTGCAACAAAGCTTCAGTAGGTTGCCCAGAATTGTTAAGCAGGCAAGAAATATTAACAAGTTTTCGCCGAATTTAATGCAAATATTCAGCAATTTCACAACGATATTTATAAAAAAATTCAGGAAATTTGAATGGAGTTTACAGCATATTTTTGGCGACGTTGAAGTATCGAGTTTGCATAGAATTTTGGGAACGTTACAACATATCATAATCGATAAGCAAGTTTGCAGCAAATTTTAGTAGGTTTGCACTACCATTAAATTTTCAAGAAGTTTTTTGTAAATTTACATTATAGTGAAAATAAAAAACAGAAAGGTTTTGGGTGAGTTAACTTAAGAAACTTTCATCAAATTTATAGTACATTTTCAGGGATCTTCAATAAATTCTAGCAAATCTACAGCAAAACTTCAGCAGGTTTGTACACAATTTTTCTTTGCATTTGTAACTAGCTTTCAGCATGTTATCGGCATATTTGCTGTACACTTTGAAAAAGCTTGCTATAGCTGTTTATCAGATTTGCAACACAAACTTTATAGTAAACTTTGAAAAAACCTTTGAAAATATTTTTAGTAAATTTTAACAATTTTCAATTTTAGTCGTATTAATTGAAATCAATATTCAGGAATTTTGCAGTGGATTTTCAAACACCTTGTAACAAATTTTGAATGAAATTGTAACAAAGTTCTAAGCAACTTTCAGGAAATATTAACAACTTTTAAAGCCAAACTGAAGAATTCTACATCACACTTTCAGTAAATTTTAAATGATTTTACAATAGTTGTTTGGCAGCCTTAGTTGCAACGAATTTCAGAAATATTACAACAAATTCTAGTAGGTTCATAGTAAACGTTAGGCAAATTTGCATCAAATGTTACTAGATTGACAGCAATGTTACAGCAAATTTGTAACATTTTTTTTTACTTAGACACTATAAATGTTACGCTTCCAAATGCCTAATAGAAATAGTGCAATGTGGGACGAAAATGAAATTTGCTAGATATTTTGCCCATTCTAGAGCGTCTTTATAAGGATGAAGATTTAGATTTTTAAAATATCTAATTCATAAAGTTCACATTAAGCTAATCAGCGATATATTCCTTTGGTCAATAACCACTTAAACATTGTTGAATATTCTGGTATAAAGATAAAGAATATATTTTGCAGCACTACTTACCGCTGTACGTTGTTTGCTATTAAAAACAATCCAAATACTACCCAAAGGTTCTCCATTCTGAAATAAAGCAATCATGAAGTCAATATATATTTTACGATTAGGGTATTGAACGAATTTTGTTAATATATGCAGTATCGAGAATAAATTAGGAATTGTAAGTTACAGAAATTAAAGTTTCAGAAGTAGGAAGTAGGAATTTTCAACATTGATAAATACGACACTGTATTCTACGAAATTCCAATTCTATTTTTTGCACGTACTTTTTTATTATATAAGCAAGTTTTCATGATTAAGTAACAATAATTTATATACGAGTATTATTTGTAATTCAGTAGCAATAAAATTTAGACGAATCCTTCAAGTGTGCTATACTATGAGATAGGTTGAGTACCAACAGTCACTTAAATCAGTCACCCTCGTACCAGAGATAATATTTACTTTAGTTTGACTAATAATAAAATTTGTTTAAAAACAAGTTTTTCTAAAAGCGTATTTCTCAAAACATGAAGTGCAAAATAAACTTTGTATTTTTTCTAGAGAGAACTAGATATATTCAAATATGTAACTTCTCTTATTTATCAATGCAATTTCTAGGATTTAGAAGAAAAATAAACTGATAAAAGGCTTTTAAAGTTACACGACACTCGGCATAGACTGCCAGATAATTTCAAAATAAACTATAAAATATGTCAAAATATAATGTAATAGTATGTATTACTAATATTTTTACAAAATCAGAAGAAAGTGGTGAAATTAAACCCTTATACATATCTGATATCGACCATTTACAGCTTTTAGTTCTTCTATTTCATGCGCGTAATAGGTGATGAAACACCATGGGTAAAGTTAAATTTTACAATAAAACATTTGATTAGTTCAATACTCACTTCAATGCTACTTTTAAGGTACTACAAGCGTTAGAGTTGCGAGCGAGCGTTTTAATTTAACCAATTCAAACACTGTTTTTCTAACCATTGAGATTCACTGGCAAGGACCTCGTAAGTCGTAACTTGAAATCCGAAGTAATGTAATAACAGTCAGGCACATTTCCAGAAAATTTAATCAATAGCTCTTATCTCGGGGAAGATAATATAGTTAGCTTAACGCCGATAGTAAGCTACATTCCTGGGGTATCATATTTTTACAATCATCAAGTATGAGTCAACGATTTTGCCGTTTATGATCTATGTAAATTATCTATGGAAAAGTAATAGACTTAATCAGCATGTGAGTTACCATAGCCAAATCGGTTATATCGTTCTTCCATGTTACCTATTATTTCACACGTGTTGGCGTTAGTTCCCTAAATAAATAAAACAGGCCATTCCGTCACTTTCATAAAACGCACTTCTCTTAAATAATTTAGAAATGTGGATGTAGAGATGGTGTTGGCCTATGAGTAAATAAGCGATACATTATGTATAGTAAGTTCTTATGAGCAACGCACGAAAACCTACAACCACGAAGCTTTGTAGACCATTGACTTTAACATGTTGTACGATGTTGTACTTGTAAATACCCATACGAGTATGGAAGTTATGCTGTTAGCCATTAAACGCTCTAAAAAGTAATAACACCAAACTAAACCAATGACCCGATTATACTCTCCAAAACAAGCTAGATAGCGAATTATGAATGCCCTAAAAGGTCCCGTAACTATATGTTTCACGGGCCCGCTAACTAAACTCCTGCAAAGGGGAGTGAGTTAACAGTAAAAGGAAATTAAATAACCAATAATCCGCAAAATTTAAATTGGAGAATTCTGCGTTATTATTGGGTATGAAAAATTAAATTTCGAAGGTGAGCTCTCAAAAATTTTAATTTATTTGACCTAGAATCCTTGATAAGCCATAATCTATCACAGCAATAACAAGACATAAATTCGATGCAATTACAGTTATGCTTATTTTAATATGTATATTCAAGTAAATGAAATATGTATAGATATTTATATGGTCCTAAAATGGCAAAGTATTTTAAACAAAGTATAATTAACATGCAGTTCAATTATAAAGTAAATAAAAAGGATATTAAGTTAATTAACTTCGTTTTATCATTTTAAAATTATATTTCCTATAATGGTATTTGCAGCTTATCAGAAATTTGACTTTCTATTAGCTAAAACAAATATAAGTTAGATATAATCATAGTTAGAAATTTAATTTACATGTGAAATTATAACCAATACCAGTTATTTGAATACTAGCTGAAACCCGCGGCATATGCCGCATTTAAAATGTACGACGAATTTTATTACTTTTGTTGCACTAAAGAAAGTTTTAAAAGCACGCTAAGGAAAAGTTCCAAAAAATATGTTTTCAAATGGAAAGTCTCTGGAAAGGAAACGCTCGCCTCTGGAAGACGTCCTAATTAATACGACGTTGTTGGAACGCAGTAAAAAAAATGCGGAAAGAATTGTTCTACAAGTTAAGAAAAGTGAGAGTTTTCCAGTGAATGTAAAAGTTTTACGTGAGCATGGAAGAATGACGTTGTAGCCCACGGCACATGCCGCATTTAAAGTTTTGCGCGTTAGATAGATATACTTTGTTTGTGACATTACAAAAAAAAAATCTTTTACACACGCCTACTATGGCAAATGCTACACCAAATACATACAATATATACAGTTCACATTTAATTATATATATTTATTCCTAATTCAGTAAGTAAAACATGCTTAGAGTCATGTTTTTGATAACGGTGATAAAACTTAGAATACATTTAGATTTTAGTTTATTGGCATACATGTTTAACGTCAGCGTACAAACAATTTCCAGAATATTTTATACCACATTGAATATTATGTATCATCGGATGAAAAATTTTATTATTTGTCCTGAACGAGATCAGCTGATTAAATCAATGCCAGAATGCTTCAAGGTAGCATTTGGCAACAAGATTTCAGTAATAATCGATTGTTTTGAGATGAGAGTGGAAAAATCAAGTAGCCTTGAAGTACAATGTACTGCATGGTCTACGTACAAACAACATAATACGGTAAAGGTACTAATAGGCATCACTCCTCCTGGATCAATATCATTTGTATCACATGGATATGGTGGCAGAATAAGCGATAAAGGTCTAACAGAGGATTGTGGGATTTTAAACAATCTCTTGCCCGAAGATTTTGTATTGGCAGATCTTGGCTTTTTAATAAAAGACTCCGTAGGACTACATATGGCCACAGTGATTACGCCTGCTTTTCTAAAAGGGAAACAGCAGCTCGATCCAAGGGATATAGAATCAACCAGGAATATAGCAACCGTGAGGTAGTGCAAGTATATTGGTACAATAATTATCTTAATTATATCTTTTTTTCAGAATAACCGTCAAACGCGTTCAGTGTTGAATTCAGACTGATTACTCCGGGGGGGAAAATGAAACGTCTGGGGGGTATTTTTACCTATTCCACCGCAATCCGCCCATTATTTTATAGATTTAAAGAAACATGAATATGAAGTGGTAATGTTTCCGGGGGGGAATTTTGTTCTGCCCGGGGGGGAATTTCACCCCCGGTCACCCCCCTGGATTCAACACTGAACGCGTTATTGGAGTCCTTCGTCAAAAAAATACAGTTCTTCACGAAACGATGCCTATGTTCCTGGCGAAAAAGAAAACTGACGATGTTGTCGTGGTAGATCAGATATTAACAGTTTCTAATTCATTTTCTTATATGGGTATTTCGCCACTCTGCAAATTAAAATATTAAATAACGAAAATATTAACAACGAACGTTTTGAGGGACAATCTGCCCTCGTTATCAACGAATAACAATTAAAACTAACAAGAACTTATCTTTTTTTCACTGGAAGAAAAAACGACCAACCTCCAATGAATTTTCTGACATTGACGTTTGTTGATATCTGTACCTACTTGATCTCATCTTGAAGAATCGATAGCCAACTATTGTCTAAAAATATTGAGAAAGACGACACGCATTTTTCTTCGTTAAGTAAAATGTATGCCGTTTCCTTAATTTTTCGCCTAGTTGACATCGATTCTTTAGACAAGATCTTTGTGTTGTCCCATTGTATTTTATGGTTTTCATCCCAAGCATGTTCTGCCAGCTTAGACTTATTGAATTGATACGTTTTCAACATATTTTTATGTTCTTTAACTCTTACTGCTAAAGGCCTGGATGTTTCACCGATATAATATTTCCCGCATTCACAGGGAATACTATATATACAATTCCTTGAATGCTGTTCTTCGTTGAACGGTTTAGTTTTTGTAAGAACTGACCGGTCAGCTGGCAGAACATGCTTGGGATGAAAACCATAAAATACAATGGGACAACACAAAGATCTTGTCTAAAGAATCGATGTCAACTAGGCGAAAAATTAAGGAAACGGCATACATTTTACTTAACGAAGAAAAATGCGTGTCGTCTTTCTCAATATTTTTAGACAATAGTTGGCTATCGATTCTTAAAGATGAGATCAAGTAGGTACAGATATCAACAAACGTCAATGTCAGAAAATTCATTGGAGGTTGGTCGTTTTTTCTTCCAGTGAAAAAAAGATAAGTTCTTGTTAGTTTTAATTGTTATTCGTTGATAACGAGGGCAGATTGTCCCTCAAAACGTTCGTTGTTAATATTTTCGTTATTTAATATTTTAATTTGCAGAGTGGCGAAATACCCATATAAGAAAATGAATTGTGAATTCACGCCACAAAGAAGTTTCAGAGATTATCTTAACAGTTTCTTGTGCACTCGTAAATTTATGCCCTCCTATAATTGTATAATTATGAAATAAATTGTATTAACAAAGTTAATCTAATTATTTTTACTTTAATAATAATAATATCTACAAAATTATTAAAATTAGTTAATTAAGGATCTAACGTTAATACTATCCACCACCATTTATTATATAATGTAAAATTATTTGCTTATCTTTTTCTGCATGTGGCCAATTAATAAAAAGCAAAATTACGATATCACATAGCAAAAATTATTAAATAGTACATATATGATAAGAAACATAAGGATATTTCGAAACTATGTAAGCTACATTAACAATCAATAAAATTACACATGCTGTCTACACAACATAAAAGAATAATTAATGTCTAAATTAAGTATGAAAAATAATTTTTCCGTTGACCGCTTCTTAATTTCAATATTAATGAATTATTTTTCCTAAAAAAGGATGGATTAATAGAAGTCATTAATACACTGTTTTTGATTAATACACTCTTTTTCATTAATTAACTGTTTTAAAAAAAAGGATAGATTAATAGATCTATTAATACACTGTTTTTGATTAATCCACTCTTTTTCATTAATTAACTGTTTTTGTGATTTTGAGGTTTTGATATTTTGCATGGAGGTTAGTTGTATTAATCAAATTTGTCACGACAAAAAAAGATTTTGCGGTTAACAAAAAAATTTTGTAATCAACTCGTTTGTTAATGGGCGATTAATAATCTCAACTATTAAAGGCACTCACTCGCTATCGCTTGTTCGTGCTTTAAACAGTTTCGATTATTAATTGCCTTCATTAACACACTTGTTGGTTAAATAACTATTACTGCATAAAGCATAACGGATATTTTGAAGCTATTTAATATTTATTTATTGTGACATCTCTAACAGGTGTTACCCTTATTACAAGAGATGCAGTGTAGATATATTCTGCTATATGCAGGTATGAGCGTTATAGCATGTAAATTAAAATTAAAATAATCATCCTAACTAAAATAAACTTTAATCATGGTTGCAGGAGATGGATCGACGCCGTAACTTGCTACTATGACTTCCCGTATTGATTGGTAAATTTAAGTCTTAAAAATTTGTTACATCAATAGTTCGTTTTGTTTCATTTTAGTTATAATAATACTTTTTTACAACAGAATCAAACATACTGTATGGAGCTGACAAATCAATGTTGAGCAGTATGTAAATTTGATTCTCAAGCTTTAATATATCAGTAATCGGAATTCTGGTATAAAAAGAAGGTACAAAGAATAACGGTGAGAAACAAACAGGCCTAGCGGGTACTCTTAAAGTTAATAGCGAAAGCAGCTTGCTATCGTTAATCTTATTATTCCATAATTTATAACAAAATTTTAATGAATTTAAGGTACATAAACAATCAAAATATTTACATAACAGTACAAAATAATAGAATAACTAATGTCTAAATTAAGTATGAAAAAGAATTGCAATAGATAAAGTATAAAGAATATTTCGAAGCCATTTATGCTAAATAAACAATCAACATATATACAAATTCTATCAACACAGAATAACAAAATAATTCTATTTATATACTGCTCCACAAATGTACTGGACCATCCATAAAAAATGTATTTATTACATTACGTCACAATATATATACCGGGTGCTGACTTGCGCGACGCACCATAGGAATTTGCATAGTAAATTATTTATGTTCAATTATTTGCTCCCCTAATTACTTTAGAGTTAAAGTGTAAATATATTTTTTGTAGAGAAAAAAATACTTCATCCATTCATACTGTTGCTAACAATGTTTTATTTTCCGGAACCGAAGGAATGCAAAAAACAAACTAGCATTTTCACAAAAATCAGTGATGCCATGGAATTATTGAAACAAGCCAATGCCAACGCAAATGCGTGCGGCGCGACAATATGTGCTGTTTGTTTGTTTGTCATGGATGTTTGACGTTTATAATAATTCATTATTAATTATGTTCGGCTTAATGTCTCTAAGGTACCTAGACCTTGTCCATAACAAAAATGGTTTTACGAGTATGGTGGACGTTCGTTAATTAAGCTCCTTGTTTATTGTAAAATATCCGTATCGGCAAATTCCAAACAGTACAACCATACATAGACTGATTCATTTTAAGTTTAAAACTACAGGCAAGTTATTAAATAATTGTAGGTGCAATAATGAGGTTCAGAACTTACACTAAAATGAGAAAAACGACAATACGTTCAATCTTTTGACGGCAGTGACTGGATGATCGCCCCGCACGCACTTGCGTTGGCATTGGCTTGTTTCGATAATTCCATGGCATCACTGATTTTTGTAAAAATGCTAGTTTAATTTTTTGCATTCCTTCGGTTCTGGAAAATGAAAAATTGTTAGCAGCAGTATGAATGGATGCAGTATTTTTTTCTCTACAAAAAATGTATTTACACTTTAGCTCTAAAATAATTAGGGGAGCAAATAATTGAACATAAAGAATTTACTATGCAAATTCCTATGGTGCGTCGCGCAAGTCAGCACCCGGTATATATATATATATAAAAGCTTTTGTTTTATAGTATACTCATATTAAGCATATTTAATTTCACTATTCTCAAATATCAACTGAAGAATTAACAAAATCATATTAATAAAATTAAAAAATTATGAAACTATAAAAAAAACTATATTTCACAAAAATAAGAGGAATCACAAAAAAAGGTTAATTAATAGTTCTTTGAGTCTCTCCAGAACGTTTAAAAATCTTTGGCAACAATTCGGCATACTTTGTATGCAATGTGCTATCAATATTTGGGCAAAATTCAAAATTTTAAAATGATAATATTTTATTAATGGACTTAGTTTTCTTTAAACAGAATTATGAAAAGAAATGCTTTTTATAGTGACACAATCATGAAAGGTTACCAAAAATTTCATGACTGCCCTTTTGGAAAATATTTTTAAAAATTGCACCAATATATGCAAATGGTCCAGTTCATTTGTGGAGCAGTATATTTACAGAGTTCACATAACCACTTTCCTTTAGGAATTTTTTTAATTGTAGGCATGCTGAATGGTACCATTTTATTCTACATTTTCTGTCATAACATTTTACCATTTGTTCGCCGTCGTCTGGTTTCCTACAGTGACACCATAGCTGCAATCCATAATTAAAATAGGTACATAACATTGTAACATATAATTCACAAAAATACAAACCTCTTCATCATCAGTGCCTATTACGATGTCACTGGAAATTGAACCAACACCTATAGCTCGAATGTCCATGGGGATGTCGTCTGAACTTGGACCAGCACTCGTAGATGGCATATCCATGGCGATGTCACTACAACTTGAATCCAAACCAGTGGTCATAGATGGCAGAACTAATGTTAGAATCTAGTAATTTCCAAGTTTTGTATTGGTAACACTTTTGACATCTATCATATTGACATTAAATTGTTAACCTTATTTAAGCTAAACGACACAATAAATCGGAGGCGTACTCAACATTGTGGTATGGCGCATTTCAAAACAGAATTAACACACAAAAATAGCGACAATAGCAATAACAAAATCAACAGCAATTTTCACACTTTGACTTGCACAATATCGCAAGATAGTTCAGTTACATTAGACGGACAACCGCAGCATTTGCCGAAAAAATCCAAGTGAGCTGAAATTTTGCATACACCTTTATTTTGACATTACAAATAATCTCTCAAAAGTCCCCATCGATATCGCGCTTGCGTTTTGAGTTATTCAAGGTCAAATGTCACAGAAATAAGTTTTTCGCAAATATCTCGCTTTCTATGGGTCGTATGACTTTTTTAGTTATTACAAAAAATGAAGGCTAGGAAATTCTCTACAAAAAAGAATATAAAGCTTTTTTACATACAACTAACCGTTCAGTAAATAACACACTATTAAGTTTTGCAGACGGGTTTTACTTCTTTTTACGATAAAGAAAGTATTGGATTCACCCCAAAAATTCGAAAATTGGGTTTTCAACAGATCTTCACGTTTTAGAGTCCCCTGAACCCAAAAAACATGTTTTTGCTCATTGGTCTGTGTGTCCGTCCGTCGATCTGTCTGTGAACAGAATAACTCATATATGAAAAGAGGTATGGCGTTGAAACTTCATATATAAGTTTTTTGTACTATCTAAATGCGACAGCAAGCTTCTGAAGAAAATCGCATAACCGGTGTGTATTGATGTGAGATAAGTGATTTTTCAGTTGAATACCTCTAAAATTCAACTTGAAAATCACTCATCTCAATCAATCCACATTAAAAATGTAATAAAAATGTAAAGTTTCAAAAAAATCGTTGGAGCCGTTTTTGAAACACAAGAGTAAACATCAAACTTCCGGTTATGCGATTTTCTTCAAAAGATAGCTGTCGCATTGAGATAGTACACAAAACTTATATATAAAGTTTCAACACCATACTTTTTTTCATTTTTGAGATATTCTGTTCGCAGACAGACAGACACACAGACAGACAGACCAATGAACAAAAACACGTTTTTTTTTGGGTTCAGGGGACTCTAAAACGTGAAGATCTGTTGAAAATTCAATTTAGAATTTTTGGGGTGAATGCAATACTTCCTTTATCGTAAAAGGAAGTAAAACCCGTCTGCAAAACTTAACAGTATGTTATTTACTGAACGGTTAGTTGTACGTAAAGCACCTGTATAATCTTTTTTGTAGAGAATTTCCTAGCCTTCATTTTTTGTAATAACTAAAAAAGTCATACGACCCATAGAAAGCGAGATATTTGCGAAAAACTTATTTCTGTGACCTTTGACGTTGAATAAGTCAAATCGCAAGCGCCATATCGATGGGGACTTTTGAGACATTATTTGTAATGTCAAAGGTGTATGCAAAATCTCAGCTCACTTGGATTTTTTCGGCAGGCCGATCCTACTGTAGCTGGGCTAAGAGATTTTTGTAGCTATAGATTATAGTACAAAACGCCACCATAACGATGCAATAAGCGTAAAATTGTGGGTTGAAGATACAAAAAGTCTATGTGACGAGTGTCCAGTATTGTTATACCGGGTGGCCATAAATATCTGAGATCTCGGTAGCCATGGAATTAGCTACTTATAAATGTTGGGTTAGTACTATATTTCAATTACAATAAGTATTGGTACCTATGTAATGTAATAAAATGCAAGAGGAGGAGAATGTGCCATGGATTCTGCAGATTAGCCTACGACTCGATTATAAAAATCTCCTGTTCTAACTCCATTACTTATTGCAATCTGTAATAATTTTTGACAGATAGGAATTTTAGTTGTCATGACATTTAGTTTAGTTGTATTCATCGCTTTAATAAAGCGGTGTTGATTCCAAAGGTAATGTGATATCAGATACTTATGGCCACCCGGTATAAAGAACAAGGTGTTGAAAGTGATTTAGGGCTTCTTGATATCAACGATTTTGCTTTGATAATAATGACGTTTTTTCAAATTCAACAGTTGCTACAATTTGGTTACAACAAAATAGAAGCAAATTAAAGACGTATCAAAATGTAATAAACCAACAATTGTTGAAGAAAAAAATATAATGGATGGCCTTTTGAATAAAACCGATGCTACTGAAAACATTAGCACGAGGTTTGACCACACATACACTTCGTAATTCGTTTTTATTAAAATTTGTAATAATTTGTAATTTGTTTTATATAATAATAATAATAATAAATCCATTTATTGAATACCAAAGAGGTATACAAAGCCAGTCTTCCACCCTCCCGGGGCATCACACAAATATAAGCAAATGCTGTACACACACAAACTTAATATAATACAATACAGTACATGCTAGCAACATAACAAGACTATCTTAAATCGTGTTACTAATTCTAACAAGGCACTCTTAATAGAAAGTGGCTGCTCTGGAAACATATCAAAGAACTTATTTAACAATGTGGGAGCCATATATAGAAAACAGCCCTCAAATTTAGCTGTTCGATGTTGTGGTATTGTATATAAGCCGTTCACGATCTTTTTGGGTCAGGTGAGGCTATGACCATCTAGTAATTTTGTTGGCAGTACCTCTGTTGCAACTAAACTCCCTCATGGAAATTGACAATTTTTGTGTTAGGTTAGGTTGTTTTCAGTTTAAGGTTATATTTTCTGAATAGGTACATTGTTGCCGGATATTCTCTAGTCTCCACATCGACTCGCTTTCTTTTAAATGTGGTCTGTCCTTCTTAATTGGAAGTAGCATCGTTTAGTGGAAATTTTTTGTTGCAACAAAATTATTTTGGGCATTTTGACTTTTCCTTTGACGGAAATTAAAATTATTTTTACACATTGATAAATCATTTATTTTCTTACGAATATTAAAATATTAAATCTGGCAATGTGGTGGCAAAAAAATGTCGAACAGACACTGACAGAAAAAAAAGTTGCATCCGCACATCATCGAATCAGTTAGTCCAACATGAAAAGAAAAAATCATAGCCAACTCTGTCCCAAAAAGGTCATGAACGGCTTATAACTATTGTACCTGATATTTACATTGTGAACTTCTGATCTTTTGCTCAACAAGTCGTACAAATATCTTGGCGTTTTAGTACAGATCAGAGTATACAAAAACATACAATACAGATACATACTACCATGGGCGTAACTTGGGGCATCACTTTGGGGGGGCAAAATCAAGACTTCACAACATTTTTAAACCTAAATTGCAAAAAAATGATGCACTTGCACTTTAAAATCAAAATTTTGGGGGGGCCACTGCCCCCCCTTGCCCCTCCCAAGTTACGCCTATGCATATTACGTTGTTTTACATTGAGCTCTTGGTATTTAACGTTACAGACAAATCTTACGCAAGCATTTTGTACTTGCTGTAGTTTAGTTTTGTTGTATTCTGAGATTTGGAAAAAATACCATAGTGCAATAGTATAAATGCGGATAAATAAGCGCCTTAACTAACATGAGTTTGGTTTTTTCGTCTAATAAATATTTTAAACTATACAAAGTACGTAATTTCATAAATGACATTTGGTAAATATGTCTCACATGCAATTCGAATGATAATTTATCGTCTATTATAATACCTAGGTTTTTTGCATGACTACTCCACTGTACTACTTCACTATTTACTACAATGTTATGATTTTTAGTTACATAATCACCAGTTCTTTTATCGGAGGTTATGCAAATTGCCTGCGACTTTTTGGCGTTTAATCTAAGACCATTATTGCTAAACCAGACAGTAAGATTATGTAAATCTTTCGTTTATCTTACGAATAGCCATGT
This sequence comes from Agriotes lineatus, assembly GCA_940337035.1. Lineage (NCBI taxonomy): Eukaryota > Metazoa > Arthropoda > Insecta > Coleoptera > Elateridae > Agriotes > Agriotes lineatus. The sequence continues at coordinate 28,725 of CALNHX010005919.1, read as the reverse complement.
TTAAATTTGATACTTCCTTTGTTATATATATCTGAAGATCATCAGCGTACATATGTATCCGGCAGTGCAAGTGCTCCGTTTTTCGTGCCGGTGAGTGTATAAAAGTTACGCCTATGCATACTACGTTGTTTTACATTGAGCTCTTGGTATTTAACGTTACAGACAAATCTTACGCAAGCGTTTTGTACTCGCTGTAGTTTAGTTTTGTTGTATTCTGTGAGATTTGGAAAAAATACCATAGTGCAATAGTATAAATGCGGATAAATAAGCACCTTAACTAACATGAGTTTGGTTTTTTCGTCTAATAAATATTTTAAACTATACAAAGTACGTAATTTCATAAATGACATTTGGTAAATATGTCTCACATGCAATTCGAATGATAATTTATCGTCTATTATAATACCTAGGTTTTTTGCATGACTACTCCACTGTACTACTTCACTATTTACTACAATGTTATGATTTTTAGTTATATAATCACCAGTTCTTTTATCGGAGGTTATGCAAATTGCCTGCGACTTTTTCTATACGAAAATCTCTTGCGATATTGTGCAAGTCTTTCTTCTATAAAGGTAGGATTTGTTGTGATTCCTCTTTCGTCAATCCAGCATCACGAATATCATTTAATATGTGCTCAAAAGTTACACCTTGTTTTAATTTGCCTAGAACACACAAAAAGTTTACATAGCGAAGACAGTTGTAATATTGTTTCTTACTGCCATCCGCCAGCAATTTAGATAAAGTGTTAAGTAATAATAATAATAATAATAATATTTATTAGTGCATTAAGAATTTAACCATCATTGCACAAGTCACAGTCAAGACATGAAAATATCACAGTTAACATTTAAAAAAACCTTATTAAAAAATCGCATTATAAATCTACATTATTTTATACTTAAGTTATAATAAAAACATGGAAATATCACAGTTTAACATTTGAATTATAACAATAACAATAACTTTATTGCCATCCAATAGAAAGAGGTACACTGGTATTGTCACACAATATAGGTAAGACGTGATCAACTGCGGATTATTAGGCAGAATCACCCAAGTAGTCCTTAATCGAGTAGAAGCAATTACCCAGTAGGAACGTTTTATATTTACTTTTAAATAAAGTCAATGATTTGCTATTTTTTATTTCTGAAGGTACCGCGTTGTAAATTTTAACACAGTTGTAAAAATGACCCGTTTTAAACATAGCCGAACGATAGACTGGCATACTCAAGTTAGCTGCTCCTCTGGTAGACATTGCATTATAAAACTGATTGTTCATCGGAAATAAACCCAAGTTTCGTCTGGTATAAACGGCAACGCAGTATAGATATAAAGAGGGTAATGGTAAAATACCCAATTTTTTGAATAAATCTTGACATGAAGTTGTGCATGGGACTCTCATGATTGCCCTAATAATTCTCTTTTGCGCTAGAAACACTCGTTTTGCATTCACCGCATTGTACCAATAGAGAATACTGTATTGTAATACGCTTTGCACCGCTGCGAAGTAATAAACCCGTAATGCGTTGAGACTAAGGCTGTCCCGAAGGTACCTAATTGCAAAGCAAGCCGAGTTTAGTTTATTTACAATTTCGTCGATTTGGACAGACCATTTCAAATTTGAGTCAACAGAAACCCCTAGAAACTTAGTGACTTCAGATTGGTTGATTGATTTACCGCTCATTTTTACTAAAAGAGATTTGTCATTAAAGTCTTTAAAAGACAGTAAAGTAGTTTTTTTAGAGTTCAAAATTAAGTTATTATTTCTACACCAATTTGTCATTTTATCGTTTATCTCAGACAAGCCACTTGACAGGTCGAGCAGATTATCTTTTGCAAGTATGCACGATGTGTCATCGGCAAACTGTATTAAGGCAGGGACCCGCAGATCTGTTGAGAGATCGTTTACAAAAATTATGAAAAGAAGAGGACCTAAAATTGATCCTTGAGGGACACCTTTTTTTAAACTAACTGCATCAGAAAAAACCACTGCACCACAGGTATTGGGGTCTGTACTTTTAATACAAATTTGCTGGGTTCTGTTTTCCAAATAAGAAATGAATAGATTTAAACAAAGTCCACGGATGCCGTAATGTTCTAGTTTTTGTAAGAGTAAGGCATGGTCTATTATTTCGAAGGCTTTGGATAGATCAATAAAAATTCCAGAAACAAATTGTTTTCTATCGAGTTGTTGTATTATGGCATTTAGGGAATAGCATAACGCATCAGTAGTGGACTTCTGTGGCAAAAACCCATATTGGTTTGATGATATTAATTTGTTTTTTAAAAAGTAGAACAGCAGTCTGTTAAAAATTACTCTTTCATAGACCTTAGAGAAGATAGGCAACAACGAAATAGGTCTGTAGTTATCAGGAAGATCCTTCCTGCCTTTTTTTAATACTGGAATTACCTTTGAAGATTTTAATTTATCTGGAAAAATTCCAGTTTGTAAACATTCATTGATAGCGTTGGCCAAAGCTACCGCAATTTTGTTGCCCACCCACTTAACAACCATAGGGGGTATATTATCCATGCCCGTGGAGAATTTTGGGGACAAGTTTTTAATGATACCCAAGATTTCGTGTTCATCTGTAGGAAAGAGAAAGAAATTGAAATTTACAGCGGACCGGTTAAACTGTATTAAGCGGTTCTGGTTTGTAATTATTTTATTTGAGTCAAACTGTGTCTTAAAAATGTCAGCAATGCCTTTTGGATCCGTAATAATTTGTTGATCGTTAAGTAGTTCAGTTACGTTCGTCGTACTTTTGTTTTTTAAAGTTTTGTTAATTTGTTGCCAAACTGTTTTTGTTGGGTTCTTTGAATTTTGAATCATTTCATCATTTAACGCGATTCTGCTATCCCTTAAAAAGCTCCTGAAATTTCTTTTTTCTCTTTTATAGTGCTCAAGAATTTTAAGATCACTGGTTCTCTTATATAGCAAGAATAAATCTTTGATTCTTAACGACCAATTTTTAATTTGAGGTGTACTTAATTTGATTTTTGATTTTTGACTGCCAGTTAGATTGATTCGAGTTCTTTTTAGCGGAAAATTTATATCGAAATAATATAGAAAGATCTCAAGAAACTTATTATATTTTTCATTCGAGCCACCCGCAGCAAAAACGTCCTGCCAAGTTTCCGAATCTAACTGATTGGCGAAATTGTTTAAATTGTTCTGGCTAAAATAACGTTTGTAGGTAAATATTGGTTTTTTCTGATCCGATTTTTTACTTAGATTACCATTATCTAAAGACAAAACTTGGGTGTAATGATCAGAAATGTGAGTCGCAATTATCTCACACTGTGGTGTACTTACAGTAAAATTTGAAAATATATTGTCTATTCTAGTAGCTGTATTTTTTGCCACTCGAGTCATGCCCTCCACGTGCGGTGATAAATTGTATGCAGCGAACAACTGTGTCAGTTCGCCTGCGCAACTGCTTGGACTCGCCTCGGATTCTGCAAAATTCAAATTGTAATCGCCACAGACAATAATTATTTTATTATTGCTAAAAATGTAGTCTAGTAAGGTATTCATTGTCTCTAAGAATATACCAACATCACCAGATGGTGACCTGTATATGCAAACAACATTAAATATTTTATCATTTATCTTAAATTGGGCACAGCAGAACTCGCAGTGCTTATCAATAGGCTTAACAGGTACCTCTAGCTTTGTCGATTGAATTTCTTTATTTACAAAGATAGCAGTACCGCCACATTTAAAAAATATTCGACACGAATAACCCACTAGATTATAGTTATCTAAGCCATAAAACGACATTTCACTATTTTGTAGGTGATGTTCCGCCAAACACACAATATTAGGTTGCACCTCCTCTAATAAGATTGACAGTTCGTTAACTTTACTACGCATACCACAGATATTTAGATTCATGACTTTGAAAACATCGTGCCTCTTTGCTAGATCGATAGTTCCCTCCGCTGCCGTTTCTGAAAAAAACGCCTTACTTGAACGTTGGGGGGCCACATGGCAGGATCTAGGGCTTTACGCAGATTATCTTGATTTATTTTTACCATAAACGAGGCATACAAGTCAGGCTTCTTTGAGTCATGTTTTTCACACACAGCTTCCGAGAACTGTTTTCTGATAAAGCCCTGTAGATTATCGGCTGTTGTTTCCGGCGATAACATGGATACATGGAGAGCTGTTAATTTCGGAATTCCTGCGATGTTATTAGTAGGGGCACCGCTTCCAATAACAACTGGGAACCTCTTGGTATGGTTTTTATACGAAACAAATTTAAAATCGTCCTTTTTTGAGGGGTGGATGTTGGTTAGTTTTTCATGGTTGTTTATTACTGGAGGTTTTGATTCTGATTTTCCTAGATTTATGATCTCACTGTATTGAACTAAGGCTGCAGCTTGATGGACAGCTACAGCAACATCCGATTTAGTGATTTGTTGATTTTTTGTCACCTCGCCAGGTTGTTTCAGTTCAGTCTTTGTTACTCCTATTTTGGTAGGCTTTTCATTAATGGTTTTATTTATCCATACGATGACAAAGTGCGTCCTTCAATTTGGTCTTTCCACTGGTGAAATGCTGGAAAGCTGAAGAAGAATTACTCCAATTCATTATTTCGAAACTTTAACCACACTTCCAAACATAAACGGCAAAGATCGGTTACGTCACCGCTGGCATCGGTAGGTCGGCACCACTCGGGTCAGAATATGCAGGGTTGCCAGACTGAATGCATGCGCGTTTTAAAAATATACTTTTGCAGAAACGGTTTCAGAATGTACCAGATTCGTAGAATTGTACCAGGTCTGGCAACGCTGCTAATATCAAGACAACGCCCACAATCGTAACCACGCATAGACCACGAGTTGATATGTTTGACCTTGGGAAGTGTTCTGCTTTATTATAGAGTTATGATGTTTGGAGCCTTGACGGTGTTTTTAGGGGGAAGGAAGTTCAGCTCCAACGAACAGGTCATTAACGCTGATCGAGAGCGGGTGCACCTTCAACAAAAGACTTTTTCGTACGAAATGTTCAGAAGCTTCCACAACGGTAGCGACCATGCATCGAGAAGCACGGGGACTACCTTCATAAAAGAATGAATTTTTTGGTTTTAACTTTTGTTTGTTTTCTACAGAAAATAAAAATTATCATTTTTTTATTTCAACATTCCTCGTACTTGTAAGTAGTATATTGCGTTGATATCCCTTCTAGCTGTATAGGAGTCTGTTTAGGAGTAGTACCTCTAGACCCAGGATTGCCAGACCTTCGGGTAATTCTGGGATATTGGGCTTCAAATAGGCTCTCACTCTCATTTCTGGCTCCCAGAAGCTTAAAAGCGGCCACATCCCGGAAACTGTGTAGACAAACATGCTAAACAAATGAGAGGCTATGGGAGGCAACTATCAAATAATGATCTTAATGACTCCGATAGTACACTAAAGATAGCGTCTGTCTCAGAGTGGGCGGCTTTCGTCTGTACCAATAATAGGCGTTTGAAGTATACACTCACCAACCCGTCCAGCCAGCGTGGTGAGTAATGGCCAATTCCTCTTACATTCTCTCTCTCTATCATGATATACAACAACAAACACAGGCCCTCGGTCTCCAGCAGCATCAAAGGACCTGATCAAGGCAGCGATCAGGAAACCCAAGAAGCAGAGGATGCTAAGAATCCCTAGAGTGGTTCAGGCTGCCACAAGAAGAAAAATAAGCCCAGAACGAAATTGGATATCGCAACATATAACATAAGATGAGTAGTGTAGTTAGGGGAATTCTGGCTCAAAATGTGTCACTGCGCGGGGTTTTTGGGCAGGTTTGTCAAGGTCGTTGGCCTAGCCGGGGTCAAGGTCGCGGGCCTAGATGGGGGTCAAGGTCACGGGTCTAGCCGGGGCCAAGGTTATTGGCCTAGCCGGGGTCCGGTTCCCACGATAAAGTTTTGGGGCTAAAAGCGTAATTTTGAAACTTTACAAGATTTCTACGCTTATCAAAATGTTCCCAGGCTCAACAGGATGTGAGTCATCGTCTGAGAATGCAAGACTTGTTGAGACTTGCAGATGCAGGATGTTATTGTCTACCAATTGAACAATGACGTCCATTGTTTGAGAAATCTGCACGATTGCAAAAAATAATTGGACAATGCAGTCTTTGTTGTCTGGAGGAATTATCGCTGATCTCCATTATGAGATAAACCGGATGTTATTGTCTAGAGCTTCAGACTTGTCCAGACATGTTTGAAAAATGTGGAAGACTGATAAAAATTGAACAATGAAACCCATTGTTTGAGAAAAATCAGCACAACTGCTAAATTGAATGAAACCTTTGTTTGGAAATCTTTGCTGACGCAGTTAATGACATCCATTATTAGTGTCTGGAGAAATTTGCTACTATGATCTGTAAAAATTATCTTGAAATAAATTTGTCAAGTACTGATGTCTGTTAGACAAACAAAATAAGAATTTATTAATAAAACTACAGATTTCGTCTTGATCCACTTATATTTTTAAAAAATTCCCGAACGTTTTTGGCTTATGCCATCTTCAGGGGACGTTAATTAACAAACAAACAAAATCACATTCTAGTCAACCCACCGTGGCAATTGTAGCGAGTTTGTGCTGTTTATTTGTGATTTTGTTTGTTTGTTAATTAACGTCCCCTGAAGATGGCATAAGCCGAAAACCTTCGGGAATTTTTTAAAATATAAGTGGATCAAGACGAAATCTGTAGTTTTATTAATATTTAAAATGGTCCACGACAACGATTTTCGTATTATTAAAATAAGAATTGCCAGGTGTGGGGTTCAAACCCACGCTCCCCTTAAAGAAGCGGAGCTTGCTGCTACTTACAGAGTTAATAAAAATTGAATCTCAAATTAGATAATAATAAAATTTTGTAAACAACCAGTAATATTACTCTAAATTAACTAAAAATTAAGTATTTATCAAATATTATTAGCAAAGTTGTTAAACGTATGATACAGGCAGTTATTAATTACTTAATAAATACAGTTGTCCTATATCTAGTATTATAATTAATAGGAATTAATTTAAATAAAGCAATATATTAGTAAAAAGTACTCTTCAGTTAGCAGGTTAAAAGTTTGATGTAATTTAGTCAATCTTATACACATATATAATTCCAGCAGTAAACTCTGGTAGGAAGCTAACACACATAAGTATAGTGGAGTCTTAAACAGCAGAATTTTATAATACAAAACAGGGCGATAAAAGAATCGTGAGTACCACCTAGCATTTTTTCAGTTTATCTGATTCAGCAACTTCCGCATACCAATCTCGCAAAAACAGACACCTTCTTTGTTCTTGTGTTAGCACCTTGGCTTTAAGAATGTTATGGCGTTTACGAAATATCTGAGATTATTTTCCAGCTAAAAGATGCAACACTCAAAGTGTTTTTGAAAAAATGTAAATCAATATTTTATAGAACCTGTAAAATCAAAGAAAATATTAGCAGATAATGCAACTTATTTTAAAAAACTCAAGGTTTATAAATACTTAAGGATTTTAACACATAATAAACACAATGCTTGGGTACGGTACATATGATCATTAAATGATAAAGCATTCAATAACTACAAAAATAAAAAGCAGCTTAAAATATTGTTCCTAAAAGGAGTGGTGGTTTAGTTTTATCATTAGAATTTTGGTTTCTTACAACGGTATTTGTAAATCATTCGTTAATAGTCCACTTTTTGGTTGCAACGAGCATAGTTGTAGCAGATATATTTGACGAATAGAAGACTATAGAAGATATAAACAGACAGTAATATTAATTTAAAATTGAGTTAACTAAAATTAAGTATTGATCAAATATTATTAACAAATTTGTTAAACGTATGATAAAGGCAGTTATTAATTACTTAATAAATACAATTGTCCTATATCTGGTATTCATGGTTTATGTCTTAATCTGATTTTAATAGTCGATTAGAATCGAATAACTAAGGTTATTACAATTACATGCTAAAGACTGTACGCAAAAGTTAAAATTAAAATCAAAATTTTAAAATAAAACCGTGAGAATGAGAATTAATTTAAATAAAGCCAAGTAAAAGCTATTAGGCCACAACAATATATTAGTAAAAAATACTCTAATTAATAAAGATGCTATACACGATGCCCAACGGTGAGGAACAGTTCATTTTTGCCGGATAAAAACTTATCTAAATTGGTTAAAAATCAGATGTGTATGAGAAAATCTCAAACTTGTTTAAAAACATTTTGTAACAATCACATTAGAAATTGTGTAAATAAAGCTAAATTTAGAAGAAGGCGCAGAATTTGCAGACTATAGAAACTACCTGTCCAAACCTGCAGATGTGAGCGTCTGGGAATGTACAAGAGTTGCTAAAAAACCGGATGTGATTGTTGTCTGGAGTTTCTGCGTAGGTCAGCGCGAGGGTATGAGCGGGAGTTTTTGCACAGGTCTGCGCGAGAATTTTTGCGCAGGTTTAGCGGTAAATTCAAATTTGCGTAGGTTTTGGTGGTAAATTCAAATTCTGCGTAGGTTTCGGCGGAAAATTCAAATTCTGCGCATTATTTTGACGGTAAATTTGAAATTATGATCAGGGTTTTGGTGGGAAATCTGGGAATGTGCAAGGTTGCTAATATGTGTATGGTTAAGAAATTTGCTTAAAATTGACTGAAAATTTACAGACACTGTTTGTAAGCACCAAATGTAAATATTAAGTGTTTTTTCCTGTACTTTATTAAATACACAGTCCCAAAATTGAGTCGATAGTTATTTATTTCGCTTTTGCTGTTGGATTTATGTACAGAAGGACAGCATCTCTCACTTTAGCAATAAGCAAGTTCCTAAAGAAATATTATTATGCTGTAGAGATTTACAGGTTACAGTTCGAAGTGTAAACTGAGTTAAGAATTTTGGATATTTCTATACCGCTATTAGCAACAGTACCATTTAATTGCATATTGTTTTCTTTTACGTAAGACCCAAATTTTAGATTCCATTGTTTTAAAATAGGTTCGAAAGCACTGCTTAGACAGGTAGACAGCTAGACAGGTAGACAGGTAGACAGCTAGACAAGTAGACAGGTAGACAGGTAGACAGTTAGACAGTTAGAAAGCTAGACATCTAGACAGGTAGACAGCTAGACAGATAGACAGGTAGACTGGCAGGCAGGCAGGCAGGCAGACATACTATTAACGAAGTAAGAAGAGGGAAGTTGGAAATTAATACTGAAACATATCTTAATTTAACGCTTTCAAAATTATTACTACAGAACATCAGGGGATCAATGGCCTCCATTATCAGTGTTTGAGAATTTGCAACGATGAATAAATAGACCACTGGTCAACCTCACATGTTCCTGTAACGGTTTTATGGGCGCGACGGTGAAATAAAACGACAATAATTGTAAATATAATTGTATTTTATTTGTCTAATGTACGGTCGCGGAATTACAAATCCGGACACTTAAAATGATCCAGTGTATATATTACTTTACTTTACTTATCACGTTACGTGATGAAATTAGTCAAAGTCAAAATAATTACTCGTACATGACAGCATGCCTCATTTGAGAGTCGAACAAAAAATGCAAGTAATTACATTATCCAAAAAACTTCAAAAATCATCTAAGACTTGTCCGGATTTTTAATTCCGCGACTGTACAATTGTACATGTATAAAATTATTACAAATATATTATACACCAGTTAATTATTGTGGTAGAGGTGTTGTTGTCATCTTTGTCTGGGGTGTCACGATCTTCTCGTGCTGTTTCCGACATTGTCGAACTGGATTTATTCAATTGTACCTGCCTCTTTTAACTCTTCTATTATACTAACAATTTCATGAATTGCATTCGATATTCATAGTATGACGCAGACCGTTGGCTCATAATGCAAACATTTAACAGATGGGGAGGCGGACATCACCATAAATCATATACGATTTTCTTCACACATTCACGTTCTAATCTCAAAATTTTGAAATGCTCTTCGATGGGCTCCATCACATTGTCATCAAACCAACTCCACCCGTCTGGAAGTGGTAGTTTTGTATTAGTTTTAAAGTCCGAATGTACATCTAGCGTAACGGTGATATCCATACGATTGCAACCAAGCCATGAAAATAACTTTGAAAATTCATAGAAATACTTCTCGTAATATTTTTCCAAAGAGGTGACGGCTTCCATGTTACAATCAGACTGCTACAACTTATTCGATAGACAATGATTTATATGTTTATGTTCTCCTCGTGCAAGCCGTTGCCTACAATTTCTATATAACGGTGTTAGCCCCCTGGTGACTTAGAGTTTGATGCCACTGTATGAGAATGTGTAATTGGTAAAATTGACAGACAGCTACACAGGTAGACAGCTAGACAGCTAGACAGCTGGAAAGATAGACAGGTAGACAGACAGACACTAATACAAAAAATAGCAAATATATTACACAATTTCTGATGTGATTGTTTAGTTACAAAATGTTTTTAAACAAGTTTGAGGTTTTCTCTTATAAATCTGGTTTTTAACCAATCTAGATAAGTTTTTATCCGGCAAAAATGAACTGTTCCTCACCGTTGGGTATCGTGTATAGCATCTTTATTAATTAGAGTATTTTTTACTAATATATTGTTGTGGCCTAATAGCTTTTACTTGGCTTTATTTAATTTAATTCTTATTCTCACGGTTTTATTTTAAAATTTTGATTTTAATTTTAACTTTTGCGTACAGTCTTTAGCATGTAATTGTAATAACCTTAGTTATTTGACTCTAATCAACTATTAAAATCAGATTAAGACATAAACCATGAATACCGGATATAGGACAATTGTATTTATTAAGTAATTAATAACTGCCTTTATCATACGTTTAACAACTTTGTTAATAATATTTGATAAATACTTAATTTTAGTTAATTCAATTTTAAATTAATATTACTGTCTGTTTATATCTTCTATAGTCTTCTATTCGTCAGATATCTGTGCTACAACTATGCTCGTTGCAACCAAAAACTGGACTATTTACGAATGATTTACAAATACCGTTGTAAGAAACCAAAATTCCAATGATAAAACTAAACCACCACTCCTTTTAGGAACAATATTTTAAGCTGCTTTTTGTTTTTATAGCTATTGAATGCTTTATCATTTAATGAACATATGTACCGCACCCAAGCATTCTGTTTATTATGTGTTAAAATCCTTAAGTATTTATAAACCTTGAGTTTTTTTAAATAAGTTGCATTATCTGCTAATATTTTCTTTGGTTCTACAAATTCTATAAAATATTCATTTACATTTTTTCAAAAACATTTTGAGTGTTGTATCTTTTAGCTGGAAAATAATCTCACATATTTCGTAAATATACTACCATAACATTCTTAAAGCCAAGGTGCTAACACAAGAACAAAGAAGGTGTCTGTTTTGCGAGATTGGTATGCGGAAGTTGCTGAATCAGATAAACTGAAAAAATGCTAGGTGGTACTCACGATTCTTTTATCGCCCTGTTTTGTATTATAAAATTCTGCTGTTTAAGACTCCACTATACTTATGTGTGTTAGCTTCCTACTAGAGTTTACTGCTGGAATTATATATGTGTATAAGATTGACTAAACTACATCAAACTTTTAACCTGCTAACTGAAGAGTATTTTTTACTAATATATTGCTTTATTTGACTTTATTTAATTTAATTCTTATTAACGATAATACTAGATATAGGACAATTGTATTTATTAAATAATTAACTGCCTGTATCATACGTTTAACAACGTTGCTAATAATATTTGATAAACACTTTTAATTAATTTGAGATTAATATTACTGGCTGTTTACAAAATTTTATTCTTATCTAATTTAAGATTAAATTTTTATTAACTCTGTAAGTAGCAGTAAGCTCCGGTTCTCCGGTTCGAACCCCACACCTGGCAATTCTTGGTTTGTTTGTCTAATAGACATCAGTACTTGACACATTTATTTCAAGATAATTTTTGCAGATCATAGTAGCAAATTTCTCCAGACACTGATGATGGAGGTCATTAACTGCGTCAGCAAAAATTTCCAAACAAAGGCTCCATTCAATTTAGCAGTTGTGCTGATTTTTTTCAAACAATGGGTTTTATTGTTCAATTTTTATCAGTCTTTCACATTTCTCAACATGTCTGGACAAGTCTGAAGCTCTAGACAATAACATCCGGTTTATCTGATAATAGAGGTCAGCGATAATTCTCCCAGACAACAAAGACTTCATTGTCCAATTATGTTTTGCAATCGTGCAGATTTCTCAAACAATGGACGTCATTGTTCAATTGGTAGACAATAATATCCTGCATCTGCAAGTCTCAATAAGTCTTGCATTCTCAGACGATGACTCACATCCTGTTGAGCCTGGGAACATTTTGATAAGCGTAGAAATATTGTAAAATTTCAAAATTACACTTTTAGCCCCAAAAATTCATCGAAGGAACCGGACCCCGGCTAGGCCAATGACCTTGACCCCAGCTAGGCCAACAACCTTGACAAACCTGCGCAAAAACTCCGCGCATACCTGCGCAGAAAACCTGCCCAGTGACACATTTTTTAGCTAGAATCCCCCTAACTACACTACTAAGATCTTTGGCTAAAAACGAAAAACTTCACGAATTGGAGGAGGAACTATCACAAATCAAATGGGACATATTGGGATTGCCCGAAGTCAAAAGAAAAAGTGAAACTTGCTTTATACCGTACTAACCATCAGCACATACGTTTTATTATAAAAAGAAAGATCACGAAACACTCGATGGAGTTGGATTCCTAATAAATAAAAGAATTGCTGGAAATGTCACCAAATAACAAGCCATCTCTGAAAGAGTAATATCCGTAGTACTAATGATCACACCAAAAATCTCTTTACAAATTATCAGATATAAGCACCTACCTCAATGCACGAAGACCAGAAAGTTGAACAAATATACGAACACATTAACTAAGCCATTAACAACAATAAAAGCAATTATATTATAATAATGGAAGATTTCAATGCGAAAAAAGAAGACTTCGAAGGTAAGGTTGGAGATTATGGCAATGGAAGAAGAAATAACCGAGGCGAAATTCTAATGGCATATTTAAAAGAGCAAAAACTATACGCAATGAACTGATGTCTACAAAAAAAATCTAGATAAGTGGACATGGATAGCACCAAATGGAAGAACAAAAAACGAAATTGACTATTTTCTCACTAAAACGAAAGAAATGTTTCAAGTTGTTACAGTACTTAATAACTTATCTACGGGTAGCGATCACAGATTAATAAAAGCCAAAGTGCTCATAAAACATAGAATGTCACGATATTTAAACATAAAAAGAAGTCCAAACCATACAAATATTGACACAAAAACGCTAGACCGAAACAAAGATATATATCAAAAGATTCTAATAACCAATATACAATATGACGTTCTGAAAAACATGACAATAAATGAGATAATACGACAATAACAAATGATATGTTGGAAGCTGGGCTAAAAGTTGCTAAAATATCAAAGAGAAAAGGGTTGAGTAATAAGTCAATAGAATTGCTGAAAAAAGAAGACAACTACTAAATGAGAATAAAAGACACACTATAGAGTATACTGAGCTCAACAAAACAATTAGAAAACAAATAAAAGAAGAACTAAGGAAACAATAATAAGAACGAACTGAAAAGATTATTGAGGAAAACAAAAACTTAAAATGCCCAAGACAAAGAAAGAAAATGATTGAGCTAAAGAATAACACAGGAACAATGATACGGGACACAAAAGAAATGATTACAAAAATCGAAAACTACCATAACCTTTATAAAACAAAGAACCAACCATCGGAAAACACGAAAAAAGCCCTAAAACGAGAAATCCTTAACGTTAACTCTGAAGAACTACCCGAAATAACAGAAGAAGAAATTACTAAAGAAGTCGCAAAAATGAAGTGAAATAAAGCTCCGGGTAAAGGCAATATACTACTGGAACTCATTAAAGAAGCTGGAGCAGAAGTGGTCAAATGTCTAAAAGTTTTGTTGAACAAGTGTCTTTTTAAAGAAGATATACCGAAGGATTGGTATGACTCGTTAACGATACTAATATTCAAAAAAGGAGACTTATATATTCTGGAAAATTATTGGCCAATCTCTTTACTATCCCAACTTTATAAGCTTTTAACAAAAATCGTCACAAAACGATTAACAGGAAAGCTAGACGATTACCAACCATTTGAACAGGCCGAATTTCGAAATGGGTTTAGCACAATAGGACATCTCTTAATAGTAAAAATACTTATCGAAAAAGCTAACGAATATAACTTCCCACTATATTTTGCATTTGTCGATTATGAAAAGGCATTCGACAGTATTGAGTTCTGGGCAATAGAAGAAGATCTAATAAACCAAAGAAGGCGTAGAATTTAGCTTACGCAAGGCAATAAATCACACAGCTATTCAGTGTACCGCTCCCTTAGAAGAAAGATGGTTACGGCCTGAGATAGCTCTTCAACTCTCGGCAGAATATGGCCTGGTGTAAGGACTAGGCAAGAAAATGCTTCGGGGTTTAAAATTGAACCGTAATACTATGAAAATGTGGGCGCCCTGTCTTTACTCACAACATAAAGAACAAAATTAGCTAATGAATTATACACCACCTACCTTTAGTGCTTCGCTGCATACCAAGGGGTTACGGAAAGAACACAAAAATATTAACAGCAATAGGGGCATTTAATCAAACCCAAAAATCGCAGTAACACGTGAATTATATTCATACGCAGCAAAGGCTAAAGTGACAGCAACTTAGTTTTGTAGGACAATTGCCTAACAAATAAATAAACCATAAATAGGAATTGACTTCCAAGTATTTAGCTAACCATAACTCGGGTTACAACTCAGAATCGCAACCCGTGATATCGCATTTGACATATGTGCGCGACGCCAAGGAAGGCGGCGGAAGTGAGTTTTAGGTATAAGCCGTTCACGATCTTTTTGGGTCAGGTGAGGCTATGACCATCTAGTAATTTTGTTGGCAGTACCTCTGTGGCAACTAAACTCCCTAATGGAAATTGAAACTTTTTGTGTTCGGTTAGGTTGTTTTCAGTTCAAGGTTATATTTTCTGAATAGGTACATTGTTGCCGGATATTCTCTAGTTTCCACATCGACTCGCTTTCTTTTAAATTTGGTCTGTTCCTTTTTAAATTGGAAGTAGCATCGTTTAACGGACATTTTTTGTTGTAACAAAATTATTTTGGGCATTTTAACTTTTCCTTTGACGGAAATGAAAATTATTTTTACACATTTGATAAATTATTTATTTTCTTACAAATATTAAAATAATAAATCAGGCAATGTGGTGGCAAGAAAATGTCGAACAGACACTGACAGAAAAAAAAAGTTGAATCCGCTACATCATCGAATCAGTTAGTCCAACATGAAAAGAAAAAATCATAGCCAACTCTGTCCCAAAAAGGTCGTGAACGGCTTATACATACTTATTTCAGCAATTTGGAAACGATTAATCACTCGTTCTTTAGCGCTATTCGCTGATTGAATAAAAGGAGTAATTAAATACGCTTCAGTTTGAATTTCTAAGGCTTTTGCAAGAATTGATTATAGTTACGGCATCTGCCTTTGTCAATAAAAACACTGAGAAGTGCATGTGCTTACAATTTGATTCGTTGTCATGTCCAGCGATCGTGAAGGGGGGAAACCCTGGTATGTTGCATCCAGGCATTCAAAACCCCCTTCGGAGGCCTGTGAAGATAATCGTAAAGCTGATGAATCAGATTATTCCTCTATAAATGCATTCCAACAGCCTTCGACAAGCTCCCAAAACTTCAACAAACTGGTAGTCAAACAATAATCTGCATTTTTTGTAATATAAGAATCGCAAAAATGTCTTTACTTTTCAATTGCTTTGATCTCTGTCATAGTATGAAAATACCAGATTATCAACGAATACTCCAAATTAAGTTTTAGAAATGTAGTACAGAAGTTATTAATATTATTATGTATTTAGACTGTTCAGTTGCATGTATTGCAAATGAACCCCTATCTGGTGCCTGTTTCTAATTATTTATTTATTTCGGTATAAAAATAATATAAGTTAAAATTACGGGCAAAGATCCTAGTACACACAATTCTCGGTTTATATTTTTATACTGTGCTCAACCTTTGCCTGTCAGTAAATTAAGGCTAGTTAAAATAAACTGTAATAATTAACTGCACAAATAAAATGGTTGAATGCCCCCCTTTCAATTTTATTTAACTGCAATACCAATTACGCTAGCTCTCAGCAAACACAAAACTTCTTATCTCATGGATTGGGTTCATAAACGGACTTTATTCTCAAAGTTTAGGTTATTTGTCTCAACGTAGTTCGTTTGCTCGTTATTAGTAGATAAAATTCACAATCTTGTAAATTGACAGATAAACACAAAATATTTTTTGCGTACAGCGTAAAATTGAACATTTAAAATCGTGAATAGAGTGAAAACGCGTCAGGTAAATTATTTGAATATTCCCGCTTGGCAACTATTAAAACATCGCCTTCATTGTTTCTCAGGATAACGTCAAACTCGCCTTGACTGTTATTCTCAGGATGACGTAGAATGCACGCCGATCTTTCATTTGTTTATGAAGCTCGATTCTGGCCGATTTCGCTAAAACCGGGTGACCCCGTCGATTTTCGAAAACCACCAAGTAATTGGACTTTTGGAAAAACGCTAAGCCTCTTCGGCAATGTTTAATCTTGCGTTTTAGTCGTTTACCCGAACGCTAACATTTAAATTGCAGGCACACCTACCTTTTGATGTTCACTTCGTTGCTGCTATCAGGTGACGCTCCTGGTGTTTCCTGATGGAGACGCTCCCCTGGGTGCAGGTATCAACGGCGACGCTCTTGCAGACTCGGCTGATGTCCTGGACTGCTAACCTCTGGCTTCCGATGCTAATTTCGGTTGTAATCGGAGATCGTAATTTGCAGTTGGACAGCTCCCGATATCCTCGGAGATATGATTTGTAAATTTGTGAAATTTTCTTTGCGGAAACTGCTGCAAACGTTAGCACAGGTACACTACCACTTTGGCAATAAAATGGACCACTTTTTAGGTTGTAAAATGCTGGTTTGTTATTATAAAACTTTAATCAAATGTAGAGCACAAATCCAACAACCTTTCAAATTAATTTATTCAATTGTTCATTTCGTTAATGACAAAAAAGCATCATGTTGCTAAGATACGGTGTTATTCTACTATTAATTGGAAATTAGGTTTGATAATAACATGTGAGCAAGCGAAAATGAAATCAAGCTTGGCTTTGAAATATTTGTTATATGAATAATGTGTTGGTGGCACTGTAAGTCTATGTCAAATTCGAGGTTAGCAGGTTAGATTTTCCGTCAGTTCAGACCCAAAACATAACTTGCTAACTTCGAATTTGACATAGACTTACAGTGCCACCAACATATTATTCATACAACAAATATTTCAAAGCCAAGCTTGATTTCGTTTTTATTTGCTCACTTGTTATTTACCACAAATAGAATAAAGTTTGATTACATAAATTACAATCTAACATTTTCTTAAAACTAAATATTGTCTTTTTGCTTATAACTAATATGGTTCTATAGCGTTGCACTCACAAACGTGTTTAATTTCTCTGCTCTGCTTTTACACTATGTTTTTAATTATTAACGCACTGATTATTTGAGTTCCACACTTTTTACGTTGCTTGCTTCTTTTCTGTTGCCTACCTTCAGGCATTACTCTTGCAATTTTCTATATTTTCCTTCATCTTACTCTACCCTTCAACTTGCTTACAATTTTCACTGTCCTTGGCTTTTATTGTTTTATTGGTAACTACGCTCTTTTTTATGCACGTAACAACCTTTTTGTGTCAATTACTTTCGTTTGGTCTGGCTTTACATGTGCACAAACCTATCATCTTAATTATATTACTTTATTCACAAGCCAAATTCAAACCCTCTGAAATATGCTTTGCCTTTGCGCTCCTTTATCCGACTAACTACTGTTTCTCGCATCTCATAATCAATGCATTTAATATTTTTATTTTTGTTTAAAATTGCAATTATATAAAATATCATAACTCTGGGCTTTATTGATTTGGTTGAATATTTTGTACTGAAAACAGAGCCAAGTTGTGGGCTTAATACCATTTCAGTATGTGTGTTTTATATTCTGCGCACTTCCCGCTTGGTATGAATGTTGCTCGACACCGAAAGGTAAAAGAGGCTAAAGACAGCGAATGAATGAATGTGTTAGTAATAGAATAGACTAGAATAATTTTATACGAACCTCCCAAAACAAGTATATTGAACAAATTATAAGTAACTGTATTAGTGAAATGTTTTGTAATGTACTTAAACGAATTTTTATATCCGACAGATAGCATTGAATATTTTCGGTTCTTGGTATATTAAGGATATTTGAGTATGGGTTCTTTTAACTTGTGGTTGTTGAAGTATAATGGGTTCCGTGACTGTTATTCTTCTATTAAAGTATAAGTTCCATTTTTTGAATACGTATTTACTCACAGCTAACTGCTACCTATACAATAAAGTTAACCTACCATTGGTAATTGTAATAAACTGAATAATTTCTTACTTGCTGTCAGTCTAGCAACATTAGATATTAATCTAAGTAGGTATTTTTCAAGTGTGATAGGTGTGGATGTGGTTCCTCTCTGAATACATATGGCGTAGTTCATAATGGATTGAGCAAAGCCAAATATAACAATTTTGTATACACTATTTTTTATTTTGTCCATAGGCAATTTGCAAGTACAATTTTAATCAATTATTAAGCCTAGATATTTAATATTTAATTTGATGTTTGATTTATTTTTTTTACAGTTCTATTGTAAGTAATTTACAAAATACCACTTATTAGCATGAGGATGCCAACCTTTGTTTTAAAATTGTATACCTCTTGAAGTGATGTTCAGACAAATGTTTGGAGTTTCTAGTTATAAGTTTTTGGTTTATATAGTAGATCTATCATGTCTTTGGTAAACCAAGAAGGAAACTGAGATTTTGTTATTGCACGTATTACGTTGTATGTTCTCAATAAAGGATAGTCTCCAGTTATGTGTAACACATTTATTTATTTCAATAAAAAATTTGTGATTTCACGTAAAGTCACTGGAAAATTTGGACCTCCTTCATAGTCACGAGCACAAACTCCTTAACAACGCCAATAAAGTATAACGAACAACTTCCGAGATTGGATCATGTCTTTGTTTAGATAGAAGAACTCAACGTTTCGCCCACCTTCCGAAGAGTATCGCCTCTTGAGTGGTCGACACACTGAATTATCGTGCTCTTCTAACCCTTACCTTTGCAAGAGTTTGCCTATGGCATGGTTTACACTTTGAGTTACCTTGCTCTTTAGCTTCTATCTTTATGAAGGTGTGCTTAAGTTGAGTTCTTTTATCTCAACTATGACACAATTCAATCCCAGAAGTCGTTCGTTACATTATGACAATAACCATGGAATTCTCCGAAATCATCCAATAAAGTAAGTACACGTTTGAGTGGTGATACCACACTCAGGCACGGATGGGACCATCGGGAGCTCGGGACATTTCCCGAAGGGCCGCTCCAATTGGTCCAATTTGGGCCGCTGCCTTTACAAAATGTGACTGAAACTTTTTGTTTCATTATACTAGATAAGTTTTTTTAAAGTGTTACAAGGCGATATCTTGAACACGGTTTAAAACATTTTGATGAAATGCTGGTGGGGAGATAGGGAGATTAGGGGAACATATGTAAACATATTTTTGACATTTACCCCCTCTCTCTGTTTTGAGGGGTGGAGGTAACTTTGAAATTGTAAATAGGATGATGTACTTTTGTTTATAAAATTATGTATGGGTACAACATGTTGTTTGATTTGGTTATGGTTACGGATTTATGAGGTTATAAAATAAAAAATATTTACTATTTAATTTCAACTTATTTATCGTCTGTCATGCTTGAGAATTTATTCGAAATGTCCCTCTTCACCTTCCAATCACTTTCTCACTCTTTTTCTAAATGAATTTTGTACCCGCTGTAACATCTCAGGCGCCACTAATAAGCAGGCAAAGCGGATTCGGTCAAGAGCAAATAAAAAAAAATATACGTAGATTCGAATTTTATAAGCAAAAGTACATCATCCAATTTAAAATTCCAAAGTTACCTCCCGCCCCTCAAAACAGGGGGGGGGGGGAGATAAATGTCAAAAATATGTTTAAATATGTCCTCCCATCTCCCTAACACCTCACCAAAATTTCATCAAAATGATTTAAACCGTTTTCAAGATATCGCCATGTAACACTTTAAAAAAATCACCTAGTATAATTTCCATTTACTTTATACATTTAAGTATATGCGACCATTTTTAAAAATCTGGATTTATCGGAAAACTAAATATACTTAATTGTACTTCTATTGCCGGTCAACAACCTTTTCGATTGACTAAATCAGAAAGGTGAGAGGTGTACCTTGGCCAAGCTATTCAAACCGGTTTGCTGTATCACGGGGCTTCCCTTTTGGTTACGGAGTTTAGTGGGCATCGCTTATCAAAATCGCAAAAGAAATTATTTTCTGAAATATTTGTTGTACGAAAATATGTTGATGGCACTGTAAGTCTATGTCAAATTCGAGGTAAGCAGGTTAGGTTTTCGTCAGTTTTGACACAGACTGGCGCTAAACCTAACCTGACATAGACTTACAGTACCACCAACATATTATTCATACAACAAATATTTCAAAGGGAACTTGATGAAAAAACATTTATAATCACCCGGTAAAATAATGTTATATACAGGGTGTCCCAAAAAGAATGGGACACCGATTAGCCATAGATACCTTACGTTATAATAAATCGATTAAACCTAATATACCTTGTTACGGTTATTTTGCTACTCCCTGTAGTTCTGCATTGCTAGTTTTACGCCTTCGTTAATTTGCGATTTCTGTGGGGCTTGTTATCGTATCGTTCAGGCATGATTTTGGCCTTGCTCGACAGCGTGAGGTCGGAGCGCTCTCGAGGCCGCATTCTTTTGGCTGAGCGCGTCCCTTTTGGTTGGACGGAACGCGGCGAAGATGTTTTATGCTGGCTTTGGTGATCCGCTTTGTCTTGCCGCTACATTTTGTTAGTTATGGGAGCTTTGGGGCCTCGCTGCAAAGCGAAGCATGTGAGATTTTATTCTACGCCATGCCGCATCTAGCCTTCGATGCTCGTTTGCCCAGTTCACCCGGGCAAGCCGTCTTGGGCACAATTCGAACAAGCCGTCTTGGGCACAATTCGAACAAGCCGTCTTGGGCGGAATTCGAACAAGCCGTCTTGGGCGGAATTCGAACAAGCAGCCGTGGGCGAAAATTCGAGTAATCTGTCTGGGCAATTCAGTCTTGGTTATATCAGCCTACATAAGCAGTTTTGGGCAATTCAGTTCGAGTGTGCAGTTTTTCTGAATTTCAAGGAGGCAGCTGTCGCCGCCGCTATCTTCGATGTGCGACCTTGGCTTGCTGCGTGTTCTCAGGGAGATCTTCAGCACGCCTGGACTCTTGATAAGCATGCTGAAAGTGCTCGACGGAAGCCGCTAACAGGTTGTACTTTAGACTGTATTTAGATAATTATTTTATGACATGTCCGTTCGCGAGTGTGCGCTGCCGCTTCTCGGCTTGCGGCAATTTAAGCTTTGATTTTCCATAACGTCCGCTCAACCATTATTTTTGTTGTTATGCAGATATTGGTAAATTGTGACGCATTCATATTAAGAGTTATGCTTTGTCGATTGTATTGTGATATTTTAAATGCCAATTATACTGTGATATTTTATTGTGTTTATTTATTATTTGTTACTGCTACCGATGTTTGAGTTGTGCTTTCTTTCAGATTGTTTGTGCTACTGAGTTTACGGATTCTCGTTCTACTGCCTGGATACACTTGCTTATTTTGTTAAAAATACCGTTGGCGCCCGTTTTGCATATTTCGTTCATAGAACTGTCACACGCCGTCTTCGTACTGAGCTGGTCGGCAGGCAATTGTATCCAAGTAGCTATGTTAGGTTTGATTTTGAGAGATTAGCCAACGGTAACCCCTTTTGATGATAATAAGATTTATGGCGCCCAACGTGGGGCGTGTTTTTTTTGTAAATGTGCCTCGGCACTTGTTTGAAATTTTGATATGATAAATTGGTGCAGTAACAAATTATGTATGATATTTTTGCCAGCATTTTTATATGATGCAGTGTCTAATTTTAATATGTTTTGCTATTTGTGCATGCTAGGCTAAGTAGTATAGAATTTTTAACTATCTATATTTGATCATGCATGTGTCGTTGGAAAATCATTACGTGCGATACAAAATTTAAATTTCGGGAGTTGATGTCAATAACGTTTTGTTGTAGAAGTAACTTTTGTTGAGCTCATTCCGTATCGCTCGAGTGTGCTAGCGTTGTGCTTTATTCCTGGTTGTAGTAGCCAAGTTTTTGTCACTTTAGATCGTTGATTGTGGAGGTTTTTCACCTCTCTTTTTGATTTGGTTTTTCGCCTCTGTGATTGATTGGTATTTTTGATGGCTGCTACTTATTGTGGTGTACTGTGCGTTTGTTTTGGTGAATCTTCTGCGAGATCAGCTTCCGAGGTAGCCAGGTAGTGTGCACATTTTGCAATGTGTTGTTGTGTTGCCCAAGTTCATTTCTCAAGTTGCTTTGGAGCCCTTGTTCGTTGGTTTTTTTATTTTTTTTTGTTTCGTTTGAGCGATTGATTGGTTACGTTGTGAATTTAGGTAGTATGTTGGGATTTGTTGCAAGAGTATGCTTTGGTAAGTGGAGTTTCTGAATGGTCTCGGTTTCGATTGGTTGCGTGTTCTTGAGGTTCTGCGAAGTTAGTATGCTTGAGTTTTTCTTCCTGTTTTGTCGTCCTTCCTTTGTGGAAGTTGTTGTTTTCCTTTTGACTTTTCCTGTTGAGGTGCTGACCCTGTTAGGAGTGTGTTGGTAATGTGTTGGGGGGAGTTTGCTTTGCGAGATTCTTAGGCCGTCCTTCAGTTGGATTAGCGCGGCTTATTTGTTTGTTTCTTATCTTTCCTGTTCGATTGATGATTGGGATTTTGGGTCGATGTTGGTGAGTTTGAGGGATTCGCTTATGCGGATTTTTATGATCTCTCAGGCCATCTTCGTAGTTTGGATTTGGTGCAGTTCTTCTTAGTTGGCTCTGTCATCTTCTGGTTCGTTGATTAGGATACTGGTTCGTGTTGGTGTGTTTGAGAGATTCGCTTATGCGGATTTGTATGATCTCTCAAACCATCTTTTTAGTTGGTTTGGTGCGTTTATTAATTGCTGGCTTTTTCATTTCATTTTCTTTCTTCCCCTTTTGGATTGATTGTGAGTATGGTGGTTTGAAGTGGATATGCTTAAGGGGTTTTGTTTCGCAAATTTTCCTCTCAGGCCGTTTCTTATCACTCTTATCTGTTGGTTCCTTTTTTTTTCCTCTCCTTTTAGTTTTCCTTTGTGTTTGCATTTGCTTTTGCGTAGGGCGAGCTTAGCTTGCTGGATTGTTTGGATGCCCCTTTGGTATGCTGTCGTGACGTTCTCCGCTTTAGGCGGATTTGGCCGTTTGATGCCAGTTGTCGTGTCCGTCAGCAATTTTGGTATTTTTGAGTGAAGTTCAGCTATCGTGCTGCTGTGAGTTTTTTTTTGTTTTTTTTTTGTTTTTGGGCATCCATGACGCTTATGCGGATTATTTTCCACAGTAAGGTTCGTCCCGCGTTTGGTGTCGCTTTCGGACATGTTTGGCGATTGCGGACGGTCTCTGTTGCCCTTTTGGAGGGTCGACTTATGTCGGATTAGTTGGGACCCGACTCTTTCGCGAAGCCTCTGTCCTTTTCGTTTTCTTTAGTCTCTTGCTTTTTGCTTTCGTTTTGCGTTTGGGCTCCTAGTGTAGGGTGGTTGGTTGGGCATTTGTAGGGTAGGTCACTGTTAGGGAACATTGTCATCAAGTTCGTCCCTTTATTGCATT
Source organism: Agriotes lineatus (assembly GCA_940337035.1). Classification (NCBI taxonomy): domain Eukaryota; kingdom Metazoa; phylum Arthropoda; class Insecta; order Coleoptera; family Elateridae; genus Agriotes; species Agriotes lineatus. Next base: position 4,739 of record CALNHX010005919.1, on the reverse strand, counting down.
TGTAGGGTAGGTCACTATTAGGAAACGCTTTCATCTTGTTTTTCTCCTCTTATACCGCTAGGGTAGGTTGGTAGGGCATTGCAGGGAAGGTCACTGTAGGGAGCTATTTCATCTAGTTCTTCCGATAATAACAGTGGAGTAGCTTGCAGTTAGCAGTTTGGTTTATTGTGTGGTTCGACTTGCATTCGTGTCGAGTGAAGTTCATCTTTCGCTTTAGTGTAGGTTTGAGTTAGCTTGTTGGGTTTTGTTGGATACCTTTTGGGATCTTGGTGGCTTAGCTGTTGTTGTATGGTTGCCTTCAGCTATGCGTATTGTGTTGTTTTTGTTTTGTTGTTGTTACGGTATCCATATCGCTCACGCGGATTTCTATCCACAAGTGAGTCTCGAATCTTTGTTGTGGTTTCGCTTTTGGGCGTGCTTGGAGATGGAGAACGGTTTCGTTTACTCATTTAGAGTACGGCTCGTTCCGGATTTGTGGGACCTGCATCTGTTTCCGAGTCATTGTTCTTTAGTTTCCTTTTGAGCCTTTGTTGCCGAATGAAGTCTTTGGTATGATCTGCTGCTGTGATTGGTTATTCCAGCTGTTGTTGAATTTTGTGTGAGGTATTGTAGGTTGGTTGGGCATTTGTAGGGCAGGTCACCTTAGGGAATTATTTCATCTAGTTTCTCCCTTATCAACGCTGAAGTAGTTTGTTGGCAGTAGTTCGATTTGGTATTTGGTTTTGGTACTTTTGGCACGTTCCGGATTTTGGACTTGCTGTAGAGCTTATTGTTGTGTGAGGCACTACGCCTTGTTGTTGAGTTGAATCTGGTGGGGACTGCTGTCTGCGTGCACTGTTTCGGTTGTTGATAGACTTCTAGTGAGATCTCCACTTGGGGATGTGATGTGTTTGTAGGTGTTGTGTGTTGTGATCCTTTGGGTTTCGTATATCTTTGGGGGTGGGTTTGTGGTTTGTTCGTGGGAAGGGTTTCTTGGAGGTTTTCGGTTTCGCAGTGCCTTGACTGTGGGGGTTTGCTTTCGCCTCGGGCTTTGTTTTCTTAGGAAGTTGTCAGGGGGGGGTACTCGTGAAGATATGGGGTGATTTTGAGGAGTTCTTGGGGCTGGAACTTCTTTGCGATGGGTTGCTACGGGACTGTTCACCGGCGCAGCGTTTAGATCCAGCAGCGACGAGCAGTCTCGATCCCTGTCGTGGGGTTGATCTGGTCTCGGGCTTCTCCTGGAGTCACTACCGTCTTCACGGGCAGTTGCTGTATTGTGGTGTGGGTTTGGGTTTTCTATTGTAATTATGGTTGAGATTTTTCATCTGGTTTTTGATCAACTTTATCGTCCTTGACTGAGCGAATGTGCGTATTATTGATCTTAGCGTAGAAAAATTTCTGCGAAATTTTTCTGTTCTGGTAAGGGGGGAGTTGTTACGGTTATTTTGTTACTCCCTGTAGTTCTGCATTGCTAGTTTTACGCCTTCGTTAATTTGCGATTTCTGTGGGGCTTGTTATCGTATCGTTCAGGCATGATTTTGGCCTTGCTCGACAGCGTGAGGTCGGAGCGCTCTCGAGGCCGCATTCTTTTGGCTGAGCGCGTCCCTTTTGGTTGGACGGAACGCGGCGAAGATGTTTTATGCTGGCTTTGGTGATCCGCTTTGTCTTGCCGCTACATTTTGTTAGTTATGGGAGCTTTGGGGCCTCGCTGCAAAGCGAAGCATGTGAGATTTTATTCTACGCCATGCCGCATCTAGCCTTCGATGCTCGTTTGCCCAGTTCACCCGGGCAAGCCGTCTTGGGCACAATTCGAACAAGCCGTCTTGGGCACAATTCGAACAAGCCGTCTTGGGCGGAATTCGAACAAGCCGTCTTGGGCGGAATTCGAACAAGCAGCCGTGGGCGAAAATTCGAGTAATCTGTCTGGGCAATTCAGTCTTGGTTATATCAGCCTACATAAGCAGTTTTGGGCAATTCAGTTCGAGTGTGCAGTTTTTCTGAATTTCAAGGAGGCAGCTGTCGCCGCCGCTATCTTCGATGTGCGACCTTGGCTTGCTGCGTGTTCTCAGGGAGATCTTCAGCACGCCTGGACTCTTGATAAGCATGCTGAAAGTGCTCGACGGAAGCCGCTAACAGGTTGTACTTTAGACTGTATTTAGATAATTATTTTATGACATGTCCGTTCGCGAGTGTGCGCTGCCGCTTCTCGGCTTGCGGCAATTTAAGCTTTGATTTTCCATAACGTCCGCTCAACCATTATTTTTGTTGTTACGCAGATATTGGTAAATTGTGACGCATTCATATTAAGAGTTATGCTTTGTCGATTGTATTGTGATATTTTAAATGCCAATTATACTGTGATATTTTATTGTGTTTATTTATTATTTGTTACTGCTACCGATGTTTGAGTTGTGCTTTCTTTCAGATTGTTTGTGCTACTGAGTTTACGGATTCTCGTTCTACTGCCTGGATACACTTGCTTATTTTGTTAAAAATACCGTTGGCGCCCGTTTTGCATATTTCGTTCATAGAACTGTCACACGCCGTCTTCGTACTGAGCTGGTCGGCAGGCAATTGTATCCAAGTAGCTATGTTAGGTTTGATTTTGAGAGATTAGCCAACGGTAACCCCTTTTGATGATAATAACCTTAGTTACCTTAGTACAAAGTCCCTTCCGTAAGAAATTATAGGGCCTTGAAGTTCAATTTTTAATTTTTTGTTAATTTCCACAAATGTAGAGATAGGTATCGATATTAATTTTGATATACATCCTTACTATTATGTACTGCACTAATAAAAAAAAATTAATTAGACTTGACTGTAAGAGGCACTTTACCTATCTTTGAAAAGTTTTTTTACTCTAACTTCGTTATCTGTAACATTTTTTGAAATTTTAGGTTATTGTCTGAAATAGAATTAAAAAGCACAAAAAGAATGTACTCTTAGTTCTTAAGCCTAAAAGCAACCGTTTACCTTAAAATGCCTATAAATGGTTTTTGGTTGTTGTTAATACGTGGAATTATCAAGTAGCCATGATCACAAAAACAATGGTCATCTTGTAAACAACAATAATAAATCAATTAATGACATTAGTGACATAAGAATTTGTTCTTTTATGTTTAAGAAAACACCGCTACATAACGAATTCTCCAATGCTGAAATGTTCGTTGTCGCAGCATTTTCGTAAGCACAAAAGAAAAAAAACTGATGTCACCAACGTCATTAATTGATTTCTTGTTGTCGTTTACTAGATCACAATCATTAACCATTGTTTTTGTGATCATGGCTACTTGATAGTTGCACGTCTTAATGACAACCAAAAACCTTTGATGGGCATTTTAAGGTAAACGGTTGCTCTTACCCTTATGAACTAAGAGTACATTAGTTTTGTGTATTTTAATTATCTTTTAGATAATAACCTAAAATTTTAAATATGTTACAGATAACGAAGTTAGAGTTAAAAAAGTTTTTAAAGATAGGTAAAGTGTCCCTTACGGTCAAGTCTAGCTTATGAAATTTTTCCTATTAGTGCAGTACATAATAGTAAGCATGTATACCAAAATTCAAATCGATATCTACATTTCTGGAAATTAACAAGAAAATAAAAAATAAAAAATTGAACTTCATGGCCCTATAACTTCTTACTGAAGGGACTTTGTACTAAGGTATATTAGCTTTAATAATAACGTAAGGAATCTATGACTAATCGGTGTCCAATTCTTTTTGTGACACCCTGTATAAGTAATCTCCTAAGTTACAAACCTATTACGTAGCAAACATGTAACTATGTTATATAGCAATGTTATGTTTTTGTTATAAAACAAGTTATATAACAGTAATATAACAAAAATTACATAACATTAATTCCATATTTGTTATGTTACAGTTATGTATCACAAGTACAACAAATGTTAGTTAACATTGTTACTTTTGTGTTGCATAACATCAATATAACGTGTTTGCTGGGGACTAACGAGAACAAGAACCATGTTACTGTTGATAGTGTTGATACTATACTAGGTAAATTTTAAATAAACAACTATAAAGTTTCATAAACTCAACTTCACTATGAAAGCCATGAAAGGGAAAAATTATGTTTCATGTTTGTTTAAAATATTTAATAATATTATGTAATTGAGTATTTCGTTTTAATAAATATTAATATTGTTCGGATTTAAAATACTTTTAGCATACAACGTATATCATATTTTTTACTCGTTTTCTACTGCTACCCATTTTATCTATGTTCATTTACATACAAATAAACATAAGTTTTCAAATGGTTGGTGTGTAACTCGAATTATTTCAAAACTATACTTTTCCGGCTGATATAAAAATATATTTTGCCCATATACACCTTGGGCCGGTCTGGGGTTATTTCCCGGGCCGGTGAACCCCAGCCCATCCGTCCCTGACCACACTACACGTTTTTAGAAAATCTGATACACGTAAGCCACTGAATTCTATTATTAAATAATACAAACATTAGAAAATCGGGTGATATATAACCTATTTGTTTGATATATGTAAAATATATCTAATTTAGATCAAAAATTTGTGTCAAATTGGTCTCTTTGCCAAACTCTTAGCAAACATATACAGGAACACTAACACCCGTATGCATAGTCGTTCGCTAGCGGCTAGCCGGAGTTTCGTTATGAATAGTATGTTAGTGGCACTGTACGTCTATGTCAAATTTGAGGTTAGCAGGTTAGATTTTGTGTCAGTTTCTGTCAAAACTAACGGAAAACCTAACCTGA